>CM024723.1:1378758-1482010 GCA_014182545.1 Eucalyptus globulus | reverse complement strand
CCTGATCCTCTCCCCCGTTGTGCTCAAATCCCCCAGAAATAGTCGGACATTTATTCCTACTCTGTGAATGGACGGAAACAATATGGTCAGACCCAAGAATCAAGACTAACAACAGCCCCCAAAACGTAACCAGAATAGATAAATGGCTTCTGGAAGTTCTCGAAGAAAAGCCCGACCCACCTGAAGCAGAGACGCTTACGGCAACTCTCTGGCTAATCTGGAAGGTGCGCAATAACAATATTTGTCGGGATCAACCTTCCGAACCTCAATCCATAGTAGATGCAGCACAGGCACAAGTCAGCAGCTTCTTACTAGGGAATCCGCAAAGAAGAAAGACAAAACCCAGAAATTGGAGAGAACCGGCGAAGTGGATACTTCCAATCGACAACACCCTGAAGCTGAATGTGAATATCTCATAGGTGGAAAGCGAGAAGCCATGCTCAACTGCCGGAATCTTGAGAAACTCGAGCGGGATGCTTGAAGGAGGCTTAGCGAAGGAGATCCGAGTAGATTCGCCTCTGCAAGCTGAAGCCCTAACACTTGTGCAAGGCCTGCGGTACTTAAAACAGGCACAGAGAGAGCACGTGGGTAATGTACAGCAGAAGTCGCTAGATCTGGAGTGTGAGAGCGACGGTTGGACGGTAGTGGAGAGCAGGGCTATGCATGGTCTGGGCACTTTCCGGCATTCCAAAAAATTGAAACCAGGACCACCTTTTTAGTTGTATAGATTTATCCGGGAATTGGACCACTACGGTCCGGATTCTGGTAGATCAATAGAAGCCAAGTTTATTAATAATAATATCGTTTTCAAATCATAACGAGATCTTTTATTTGAGTAATATTTTTCTTTTTAAATCGAACCGACTTAATTAATAATACCATTTTCCTTTATTTTATTGGAAAACACCACCGAAAAAAAAAATTCCTATTTTTGAATTATTTCAGTTGAAATCTAACATATTCTTTAAGTTTAAAGTTCTATATGATTGTTATAAGTAGATCGTCTTTTCATTTATTCCCTAACAATGTTCAATATCTTACAACATTTGTTTTACTAAATTCTTTCTATAGAAACAATTTCACCGGTACTCCACATATTCTCGAACACGGTGTCCTATGTTAGTCTTGGAAGTATCCTTTAAATGAGCCATTTGTTGAGTTGCTGAAAGGCAGCTTACATACTTTACTAAATTCTTATAAAAACATGGAAATCGGAAAAGGAGATGAAGCCCTAAAATTTAGGTTTGCTAAATAGTAATTTCGAAAATTATTTTAATATTAAAAATTAATAGTCCGGTCCGGATGGGCGGATCCGCCCATGGAACTGAGAAGTGGACCGATTTCCTCAAGAACCACTAGTTCCGAGCGGTTCTGGTCCGGTTTTCAACGATTCGGACGAGTCCCGGTTCTTTTGCACACCCCTAGTGGAGAGCGTGCTAGGCCGAGAAGAAGCACTAGGGGCCGTGAGGAATATATTAGATGAAGGCGAAGAGATTTTAGCCCAGTTCGGCAATGTGAAAGTGACTCATTGCCTAAGGGAAGGAAACCAAGCTGTAGATTGGGTAGCAAAAGCATATTGAAGCAAAAAAATTCCTTTGAATCGGGTGTCTTCCCCTCCCCAGCCCCTTGGGATATTTTATGTTCCGAAACTTGTTTAGCTTTCTCATGTAGTTATCGTAAAGAAATCATCCGTTTATGACCCAAAAAAAAACTTTTCGTAATGCTTATATTTTCATCGATATTTGCATGTGGGCGCTTGCATGGACGGATTACAATACATGGTTTGACTAGACAAGAAAGCATTCAGCAATTGAAGTTCTGATTGATAACGAATAGTTTCGCTATGCCTTCAATACGATCACCCATCCTTAGGAGAATCTGATTTACAAATTGTGTAAAAAATTTCTTTATGACTTTTTTTCAATTATTCAACATAATTTTGTCATAAACTCTATATAAATTGCCATACCATACAAATGACTAATACTGAAAATTATTGACTGTTTAAATAGTAGGACACTTCATGCAGAAATTGCGGCATTGAATTTGTCATGTTTGCGAGGAATGCCAACTGATTTCAAGTCAAGCCCCTTCAACAAGTCGTCCAGTATTATGAGGACCTTCTTTTTCCCATTTTCCAACCTCCCGCGCAGACGATCTGCTCGTGCACTCTCATGCTTATCGTCCTTTTAAGTCCAGTCCCAAAGTGCGCGCAGTCTCTCCTTGAATCATCTTGTTGTCTGGATTTGCCGACACGTCGGCCTTAGCGGCCAGATCGAACGATTTGTTTGTCTTATTCTCCTTTCCGCATTGTCCAAAAGGATGGACTTGCCCACCCCGTGAACTCCGACCACGCTATTGCTGCCATCAGCAAGAGCGTCCACCATGTTCCGTATGATGGAAGCCCTGGATTCAAAGATGCCATCGTCCCCGATCCTAATTGATGTCGAGGCAGAAGAAGTGGAGACCGCCGCGGGAGTGGCATGCCCGCCTTCTCTCCTGGCCGGAGTCCAAATAGAGCCGTTAAACGGGTGAGTCGGGTCGGGTTTGGGTCGGGTCGTGTAACGGTCCACCAAACTAACCCATTAACCCATTTATGGCCATTTATGTTTAATATAAATTTTTAAAGCCAAACCCGACCCGACTCCATACCCGACCCATACCCGACCCGACCCAACTCATATTAATAAAATATTTTCATTTTTTTAACAAATTTAGAAAAACTTATTCCTTTGTTTTTTTAAAGATTATATTATTAAAATACTTCCAAGCTTTTATATATATATTATTTTAAAAAAAATTGTATTCTAAAATAGTTTTATACAATATAAATTTAATGGACAATTTTTATAAATTTTAAAATAATTATTTAAAAAATCGAAATTTAATTATTTTTTAAAAACAAATTAAATTTTTAATTATTTTTAAATATAATTTTCTTTTTCCTTTTTCTTTTTTCTTTTTCTCTTTTTCTTCTCCTTCTTCTTCTTCTTTGGCCGGCCGCCGGCCACGACGGCGGCCCGGCCCGGCCGGCCGGCGGGCGAGCCTCGAGCTCGAGCTCGCCGACGCCGGCGGCTCGAGGCTCGCCGCGCCGCGAGCTCGAGGCTCGCCAAATCGGCGAGGCTCGAGCCTCGTCGACGCCGGCGAGGCCTCGCCTCGCCCGGATCCGAGCTCGGCTCGCCGGTGTCGGGGCGAGCTCGAGGCTCGCCCGGATCCCGCGAGCTCGAAGCTCGCCGGTGTCGGGCGAGCTCGAGGCTCGCCCGATCCGGCGAGCTCGAAGCTCGCCGGTGTCGGGCGAGCTCGAGGCTCGCGGATCGGCGAGGCTCGAGCCTCGTCGACAGCCGGCGAGCTCGAGGCTCGCGGATCGGCGAGGCTCGAGCCTCGTCACGCCGGCAAGCTCGAGTCTCGCCGAGATCCGGGCGAGCCTCGAGCTCGAGGCTCGCCGGATCGGCGAGGCTCGAGCCTTGTCGGCGCCGGCGGGCTCGAGTCGCCCGGATCGGCGAGGCTCGAGCCTCGTGGGGCGTCGGCGAGGCCTCCGCCTCGCCAGATCCGTGAGCTCGAGGCTCGCCCGGCGATCGCCGGCCGTCGCCGTGCCGGCAGCTGGAAGGAAGAAGGAGAAAGAAAAAAAAAAAAAAAAAAAAGAAGAAAGAAAAAAAAGGAAGAAAAGAAAAGAGAAAATAAAAAAATTATAATTTCAATTTTTTATAAAGTTGAAGAGAGAAGTGAGGAATTATAATTTTTTTTTGTTAAAGATGAGTTTTCAACCCAACCCATTTAAAAACCCACTTAAGACCCACCTATCTTAAACATTTAATTGTGAAACCCATTTAACTATCTTTTGTTATAAACAAGTGACCCATTTATGACCCATTTAAGATTTAAATGGGTCATAAATGGGTTTGTGACCCATTTTAACACCTCTAAGTCCAAACAGAGAAATTACCTGGAGGAGGAGGAGGAGGAGGAGCAGCAGGATCGATGGAGGAGATGTCGTTCAAATGCCAGAATTCGCTGCATTCTGAACGAGCTGCCGAATGACCTTGATCTTGGCATCGGCTTTCCTGCTGAACTGGTAGCGATAAAAGCCAGTGCAAGTCTTGCTGGCCTTACTGTCGAAGTCGTCTAACATGTACCCCGCCCCCTGCAAGGCCCCGTTAGCACTTCGCTGCCCCTCCGTGACGCAACAATAGATATTCCGGACACGGATTCTGGCCACTCCCGCCAAGAAGTCGACCCCTTCAGCCACTGACAGAAATTGAGAGAGAGTAGTGAAGACATTGTATTGTATTGTATTGTATTGTATTGTATTGTTATGCATTGTGTACAAAGTTCCTTTATCATACAAAGGAAAAGGAGAAAAAAGGAAAAAATATATAAAGATTACAATTTTCCTATTCTCCAGACTAATCATGGATCGACCAAATTGATATGAATCTCCGATTATATTTCGAATACTCCCCCTCAAGTTGTTGGCTTGTATATATCGAGAACACTTAGCTTGTGCTATCTCTAGCATAATGGTTGTTGACACTGATTTTTAACCGACACGTGTAAAATTTTGTGAAAATAGATTAAGAACCTTGTTTTTCGAATTTTTTGGTCTTAAGTTCAAAATCAGCCAAAAATAAAATTACTTTCGTTCTAGTCATAATTTGGCTTAGTTACTTTTACAACATTTGATCTAGAAATCATTACACATTCACTCGTTCAATCAATTTGGAGAACGGTTGTGTCGAAATGTGAATTGTCATTTTTAGCCCTAATTAGGGGTTCGAATCAATTCTTCATGATTTGCGAACGGGCACTTTTGTCCCACTCATTTTTGTGAGATAAGTCCGAATTCGAGATCTATTTTAGGAAATTCATTCAAGAAATTTTCAATTAAAGGAATTTAGCCTTCTTGAACATAAGAAAACAAAATTAATGAACTTCAATTTAAGAAATTTAAGTTGTCCCATTTGAAACTAAGGTTTAGTTTCGAGAATTGAGGCTTCATTTCACCATTAAACCTCAATTCAATTTTAGCATAAAAGTCATGCTATCAATTCAAAGTTAATTTGGATACAATGAACCATCCTTGGTATGGACAATTAATCCGATAGGTGCCTTGCAATATTAAGTGAAATTTCAATTAATTTGCAATCTTGAGCAAGAAATTACATGAAATTGTCAAATTTAGCCTAGAAAGTCCAATCACATGCACCCATGACGTAAGTGCAATTTTGTCACGTTAATTAAGTAATTAGGCTAATACAAAATTACTTAATTGTGTTTATATGATTTAATTGGCCTAATTTCATCAAAATTGGACCTTTTCTCTTTAGATCGAACCGTGTCCCTCAAATTAGACAAGATTTCCTTTCAATTTAATCCTAAAGGAATAAGTTTCATAGAATTCAGAACCCCAAGAACCAAGCCGCCTAAGGGATAGCTGAACCAATCGAATTGGTGTGAGATGGTTCGACTAGTCCGACCGGCCACTGGCGGAAGAGGCCAGTTTAGCCCTCCACCGACCAGCGCTTAGTGGTTGGTGACCACCCGTGTACGCCCTGTCATGCGTATCTCATTCCCATGCCCTTTAATTTTTCATATTTTGAGAAAATGCCCGGATTTTGTAAAATTAAAAAATTGCCCCTAATTACACCTGAACTACAAATTCGGTTTAAACTTCCAATTTCGACACATCAACACCATCTAAATGATCATGTGACATATTTTAACCTTAGTTAGCCCATAATGGAATTAATTAGGCTATTCGATCAATTTTTAGTCGTTGGATCGAATCGACGGCTAAGATTTAATCTTGAAAGGGAAGTATATAAGACATCGGGTGTGTTTAGGAAAGCTTTTGGGAAAATCCTTTAAAGAAATGCAAAGGTCTTTGGTTTAAAGGGTTTTGATGAAATGCAAAAACTGTTTGGTAAACTATAATTGAAAAGCGCCTTGAGAAGCAACTTTGGGGAAATGTTGTTTGGTAAACACATATTTGGGAAGTCCTTAGCGAAACCAATTTAAGTTTTTAATTTTTAATTTTTAAAATTGAAAACAAAAATAATGACTTTTTTTTTTTGCATTGAGATGTATATATAAAAGAGATATATTAACAAATTCAATGATTATATATATTTGCGCTGAGATGTATATATAAAAGAGATACTAACAAATTCATAAGTTAAAAAATACATCAAAGTGGACTTTTTCTCAATTAAAAAGAAAGAGTAATTTCATTATAATAAACATGATTACATATGCATCAAAGAAATAAATAGGTTTTTATTGAAAATTACAAACATCCTTAAGTATTTACTAAACTCATTGCTATTTAATCACGTAAATGCACCATGTCATAAGATAAATTGTCATTTGAAGTACCGGCCCCCTCATTTGTATTATCAATGTCAACTGAATATCCATAATTTGGTTCCAAATCTGCTCTTGCAAAATGTCTATCATTGGCGGCATTTCGTCGTATATAATTATGCAAAGTCATTGCTGCTATAACAATTTTTACTTGCTTCTCAAATGGAAAACTTGGCATATGCTTTAGAATCTTCCACTTCTTCTTTAAGACACCAAAAGCTCACTCAATTTCCAATCGCAGAGAGGAATGAGCACGATTGAATACCTTTCGATAGCCTGTAGGGGCAAGACCTTGTTAAAATTCTGGCAAATGATATCTAACTTCTTTGTACGGTCCCAAATAACCCATCAGATTTGGATATCCAGCATCTATTAAATAATATTTACCTGCACAAATATAATATAAATTTAATCAACATAGACTACATTAATACATATTAATGTACAAAAACCATTAATTAACAAACCTAGAGGAGGATGAGGAAATTGCACATCATGTCTCCCTAAAGTTTCATAGAAAATACGAATATTATGGGCTTGGCCCTCCCAACCAGCCCAAATATAAGTGAATTCCATATTAAAATTACACACCGCTAAGATATTTTGACTCGGTGTACCTTTTCGACCAATAAAACAAATCTGATCTTTTACAAGTATTATCGCTGGGATATGAGTGCCATCAATAGCTCCAATACAATCATAAAACAAAAACGCAAATATTATTGTATAATCAAAATTTACTTTTAATCCCTTCTTCCTATTGTATAATCAAAACATACCTTAAAATATGGAAAAAAATCTTCGATTATTTTTTATCTTCTCTGGAACATCCATAAATTGCCAATTAGCTGATTGGATCAAATATTTTCTCATTTCACATACTTTATCTAATACTAAGCTAAAGTATCTGCTTATGGTTTCCCCATAACGTTGAAAACGCTCGTGTTAAACTATTACCTATACCATGTCCTAAAATATGAATAAATATTCCAAGCATTTCTATAACATCAATATGCCTAGTTCCTTCGAAACCATAACATGTTACTAAATCATGCATTAAATTATTAAATACAATATTATCCATTCTAAACATTTGATAACACCTTATCGGATTAGCATATTTGTCCATCAACTCTCCTGCCCATGCATTTCCTGTATATGATGATGTCCTACAAAGTTTTTTGTCACTAGATATTGCCTGATAAGCGATTGCAGCTTGAGTAATTTCCACAAGTTACCAATATTCCTCGTCCTCTTTTTCATGAATTTATCTTTCAGGAGAGTTGTCCATATCTGTTTAAAGTGACAAAACAATAAGAAAAGTGATGGGTAATCATTCATCAATGAAACAATTATCATCCATAATATATATGCAAACTCCATCCAATCAAAAGAACACAAACTAAAAACACAAGTCTCAAAAACATAATTAAAAAGAGAGTTCACAAGTAGTGCAAATCACCAATCCAAAATAAGTTTCACATTACAACATAGATTAATATGAAAAGCTCAAACAAGTAACTAGCATCCTAGTGACGACTATTATGCTCTTCCAACTTATACTTCAACCACTTGACTTTCTCTTCATCTTCATCCAAGTTCATAAAAATTTGCCTATTGTCTTTCTTTTTAGAAAAATGAGAGAGTCCAAAGAAGAACAACTTTCTGTCTTCCTTAATCTGAGGAATGGCTTTTAATGTTTGCATAATCTCTTTGTAAGTGTCAAATTCCCTTGCAACCGATATTGCATTGCTTCTACTTTCAATTGCTGAACAAAGTCTGTCGATTGACGATACTAACTTAGTAGGTCCGGTCAATTTTTTCTCTCTCTTTCCTTGAGCTTCCTTCGTGGAACTTTGTACCGTTCTTTTATGGCTCTTACTTTGACTTGGTTGGGCATTCATTTCACCTACATCACACTCTAAAGTATCATCAGTAGATCATATGCAATCACCAATATCAACTTGTGTGGCCTTAAGATTCTCAGTATTACATAAACCTTGTGTAGGATTCCAAGTAACACTTCAATTGGCAACCATACCCTGGAACATTTTGTCCAACAAAACTTCCATATCCGGATGTATGCCTTTCGTTCGAAAGACTTTAAGCTTAGGATTGGCCTATTATAATAAGATATTTTCATGAGTTATATCATAAAAGATGAACTTATAAGAAAAATGTGGCAAAAAAGAGATCAACACCTGAATCTTTCTCTCCCACCATTCATCACTCGCATCAATGGTTTTCTTCATTGGATCCCAGCCTAGTCCAATTTCTTTTTGAATCAATTGCTTCCATCTTTTCCATTCTTCCTTTAGATTATCCCTTACTCTTCATTTGATTTTTATCGTATTTTTTGCCCCTCAGCTTTTCAAACTTGGTATTATAGCTATCCATCAATCTCTTTTGTTGCTCGTAGGACGATTGCCTTTTTCAATTTGTTCAATGCACAATCGACAAAATGTTTCTACATCTTCCAAGCTCCAATAAGCCTTTTCTTTTGATGAACTCGCCATCTTCCAATAGAATAAATACAAACACATTTGAAAAATGAAAACAAATGAGATTAACTACGACCAAATTCCCTATAGATGCATGAACACATATATAGATAGAACTATGCATAGTACAGAAGGTTGAGTTCAGGACGTTCATTCTCAATTTTTAGCTCATTTCCTCTTTTAGATGGAAAGGATCCTTACAACTACGGATGCATTTAGTCTCCTATAAGATTTCTCAAATTCATGATCTATTGAGCACATACCTGAAAACCATATGGGTGACAGGAAAAACATTGCGAACAAGGGTAGAATCAAGGTTGTTAATTGCATTAAACAAAAAAGAGGCAAAAAAGCTTCACGGCGAGGGATAGACAACACGTATACCAAACTAAGACGTTAACGGGAGAATTTCGATTATGATATCTAGTGCTAAGCATGCCTAGCTCTGTCCTTTGCAGCAATCTCAATGATCTCAAACACAAGTGTTCCATAAGATTCAGACTTTACAAGTAGAAACAAAGACTCCCTCAGACTAACTAAACCAACGACACATCAGTTGAACCCAAACAGCTCAAGAAAATGAACCCAGAGAGCAATTCTACAACTAAAGAAACTCTATGCTGCAATCTCACTCCAATTGCTAGACATCATCATATCATTGAACAAGATGGAGCGCTTTTTAGATGATCATAACCCAACCAGGTTTGAGTCACTTTGAGGACCCATCTCTCACCTCAGCTTTCATTTCGCCTCTTCTTTTCTAATATCCCAAGTTCCTATAGCTGCACACCACTTTTAAATTTCCAAAATTCCTCATCTTTACCGAACCATCCTTGCCACAATCTCAAAGCAAGCCAACCCAGCAAGTCCTCAGACACGTTTCAATGAAACCCACTAGGACTTCGACCTCTCCCCTACACACCCAGTTAGAAAAAAAAGAGTAGCCCAAACCCAAAAACCTTCCCTAGTTTTCTCTGCATTTTCCCACAACACCAAACAGAGAGCTTGCAAGAGAGCTAAAAAACACATCTGAGAAAGAAACCCAAATCAATGAACACATGAACAAGGAAAAGGGAACATGCTCGGGCACTACAAGATGAAAATTCCCAACTCACCTAAAGACCGGACCTCCTAAAGTTTAGCTCCGAAGGATGTCGGGAAGAACAAAGATGGCTTTACTAGAACCTGGCCTGCTTCGAGTTCTCTCTCTTTGTGTGATCAAAAAAACCACAAACACCTTCTAATTGTATGGTGCCTTTAAATAAATTATCATCAAAACAAGTTCCTTAATAATGCTAACCAAGGGGTTCTTGCATATATTATATTGGACAAATCTGTACGGTCTATAAGCGGTATTTAAGGTGGAGAATCATTCATTTCATGGCATGCGCATGACCATGAATTGGGACTCTTGTGGCGAGTGAAACCTTTTAGCTGAAAGTTAAACATTATGAACCAAAGCAACTCTTTATCAGTTAATGGAGCAGAAGGTAGACATAACCATGTTCATCTGCAGATGGCAAGGGAGTGAGAGCCAATAAAAGCAAAAAGAAAAATAGAAGGAGAAAAGACTCATCAAAGATGCCTTGTCAAATTTCTGTTACTGCGTAGGTCCCTTGCTCTATGGCTAAAATTCCAATGAATTTACTAAGGTCCCAGAGGGGAAAACGCCAAAGAAATCTTCTGCTATAATGGTCTCTTTATCATCTATATCTGCAGTTTTCTCTAATGAATTTTTGACATTTCGCTCGATTTTCATCTCCCCAATCCTCTCTAACTCTTTCTCAAAAAGTTTCTATTACTCGAGCATCCATATATATACTCATCAAGCATGGCATCAAAAGTATCATTCACAAAATCACCACACACTTAACAATCACAACTAGAAAAGGCATAATAAGAAGGAATCGAATCAAAAGAACCTGGATTGGGCGAGACAAGCAAGTACGTTCTTAACGAAGAGGGAGGCGAACACGAGAGAGATGAGTGACTTGATTCAGCGAAGAAAGTAGACGCCAAGAGAGAGGCGAGCACTGGGAACTGATGAGCAAAGATGGAAGATGACCAAGCGGTGACCAAATAGCCGAGCAATAAAGAGCAGCGACACCAAAGGCGCAGCAAAACTAGAGGCGCAGTGAAACTAGAGGCGTATTCCACAGGAGCGTAATGAGAAGATGGCTTTCGGGTCATATGGGGGAGCTCGGTTTGATCACAATTGATGAGCGAAGACAGAAGATGACTAAGCGGTGACCAAATAGCCGAGCAAAAGAGCAGAGACACCAAAGGCGCAGTGAAACCGGAGGCGCAACGAAACCAGAGGCGTATTCCACAGGAGCGTGAGAAGATGGCTTTCGGGTTGTATGGGGGAGCTCGGTTTGATGACAATTCTTGGTGTGTGCTCGTGGATTTGAGAGAGAAGAAGAAGACGAGAACTTGCAGGTGGGTCAAGCTCATGGATTTGAGAGAGAAGAAGAAAAGACGATGGGTGCGTTTGGGAACCACTTCCCAAAGCCCCTTGGGAGTCCAAAGCCCCAGGCGAAAAAAGAGTGTTTGGCAAAACACTTTGGAAGGGACTTAATGGCAAAGCAAGCATTTTAAGTTTGAAAGCCCAAGGCGGTGAGGACCCGCCCTTGGGCTCAGCCTTTCTCATGCCCATGCCCGAGCACTGTTCACTTTTTTTCTTTTCCAAAATTGTCCTCAAGAATTTTTTGTTTTTTCAAGCGTGCCCTTGGATGTAACACATTGTTCATCTTCTCGGGCCAACAAGCTGCTACGGGGACGCGCGACCTAGGCGATCTTCGTCGGAGAATCGGGACGACCTCCGTGAGTCGCGGCGTTGCTGCGGCGAATGTCGCTTTTGCTGCGACCTCCGCACGGAGCTCGTCGGGGCCGCGCGACCCATCTCGGTCCCGGCTCGGGGTGGTCGCGACCAGATCTCGGTGCCGGAGGTCGAGGCGGCGACCAGACGGGTCGCGCGACCTCGCCACCCCAGGATCTCGGGTCGCGGTGGGGTCGCGCGACCTCGCCGCCCGGATCGGGGTCGTGAGGTCCTCCGCGACCTCGACGCCCGGATCTAGGTCGCCGGAGGTCGAGGCGGCGTCGCGCGACCTCGCCGCCCCGAGATCCAGGGGTCGAGGGAGGTCGAGGCGGCGTCGCGCGACCTCGCCGCCCAGATCCGGGTCGCGGAGGTCGAGGCGGCGTCGCGCGACCTCGCCGCCCGAGATCCGGGTTGCTTGGAGGTCGCGACGGCGTCGCGCGACCTCGCTGCCCAAGAACCGAGGTCGCCGGAGGTCGCCGGCCGGTCGCCGGAGGTCGCCGACGACCCCTTTGCCCTTGCCGGTCAATTTTTTTTTTTAATTTTTCTTTTGATAATTTTTTTTACCACAAAACTCCTTTGTAAATGTAAGTTCCCAAACACCATTTTGCTCAAAGCACTTCACAAAGAGCTTTCAAAATACAATTTACCAAACACAGTTTGCATTTTGGAAAACACTTTAACTCAAAGGTCTTTGCATTTTCCTAAAGACTTTCCCCAAAAGTGGTTCCCAAACGCACCCGATAACTTGCAAGTGGGTAAGGAAAGGAAGAGGAAAGCGTGTGTAGATCTAGGATTATCAGAAGGGTTAAACTTGGAATTTCGTTAAGTTATGAGGGCAACAATGGCAAAAGAACAAAAATTCATTAATCCCCAGCTAGCTTACCGAGAAAGCTGAAATGCCCAAGGCAGGGTCATCCTTGCCTTGGGCTTTTAGCCTTCAAAAGACAAACTTTAAGTTAAGGATCTTTACAAATTTTTTTTGCCAAACGCTCATTCCCAAAACTTACGAAGGGCCTCATTTGCTAATTTTCCGATCCGAACAATACACAAAGGGCGCGTTTGGCAACAATTCCGTTCCGGGAACAGTTCGATTTGAAATGATTCTTTTTTATTCTATTCCCGTGAACAATTTCTAAACATTTTAAGCTGTTTGGTGAAGAGTGGCTTAGATGCCATGACAGAAATTTAAAGAGAAAGTAGTGAAGATATTATATTGTATTGTATTGTTCTGCATTGTGTACAAGGGTCCTTTATAATACAAAGGAAAAGAAGAGAAAAAGGAAAAAAAAAAAAAAAATTACAATTTTCCTATTCTCTACACCAATCACGGATTGACCAAATCAATTTGTTCATAATCGATATCGGAATCTCTAATTATATTTCCAACAGCCTCGCTTTCCATATTCTGGACTTCCTCCCAAAGATGGTCGGCATAGCACTTGGTGGATATCACGTATCCGAATTGGCGCTTGATCAGAACGGCTGCCTTCTTCAAGGCATTCGTGCAATCACGAAGGTACAATTGGGCGACATTTCTTTTCTTTTTTTCTCTTTTAAATTTTCCTTTTCCCCTTTCGATACTCAAGAGCGAGGAGATGATCGGAAGAGATTTGAGTGCAAAAAAAGAAAAGGGAATATTTGATCATCACTCGCCGGGAGATTTAGTACTAGTAATCTAATGATTAAACCTTAATAGAGACCCAAATCAATAGGAGGATGAAAGACGAGATGGAACTTGGTAAACAACAAAGCCTTCACCAAACCCCCCAATCAATTCCTTAGGACCCGAAAACTTAAGGATAAATGACATAAATAACCTTTCAAATTGAACAAATTTAAAGTTTATAAATCTTCATTTTCATATAATATAAGGATTAAATTGAATATTTTTCAAAAGTTCAGAAATTATATTGATTAAATTTGAAATTCAAGAATCATATCAAGTCAAAAAAAAAAAAATCGAAAGGGGCCTCTCGATTTATTTTCATATAATATAAGGATTAAATTGAATATTTTTCAAAAGTTCAGAAATTATATTGATTAAATTTGAAATTCAAGAATCATATCAAGTCAAAAAAAAAAAAAAAAAATCAGAACAGGGCCTCTCGAATACCTCAATCCAAACATCTATAGGGTTTTATGAAAATAAAATTTATAGAAATATAAGACAAATGAAAAGAGAAAATCATTTTAAAAATTGACAAGGACAGTTCCCACCAACAGGACATGTACTTTATACAGGTGCCATCAACTCAATTTTAATGTGGACCATATTCCAAGGCAAAAGCAACATATGCCCCCTTGGAATTTTCAGAGTATTTAAAGAATATATGTGAAAAAAGTGTCTCGAATCTTTCTTATAATGCTCATATTTTCACCGATATTTGCATTTGTGCACTTGCAAGGACTGATTACAATAACCGCTTTGATTAGACAATAAAACATTTGGCAATGGAAGTTCTGATTGGCAACCAAGAGTTTCCTATGCCATTTTTAAAGTCATCACTGGCCAAAAAATAATAAAATTAGAAAAAGGCCACTTCGGACGCCTCAACCCAGACAACTGAAGGGTTTTATAAAAATAAAATTTATAGAAATAGATGGCAAATGAAAAAAAAAAAAATCATTTTAGAAATGGACAAGGATAGTTCCCACTCACTGGACATGTACTTTCTACAGCTGCCATCAACTCAATTTTAATGTGGACCATATTCCAAGGCACCTACCTCATAAGGGTGCGTTTGGTTGTGTTTACATTTAAAAATTGTTAGGGAACGAAAATAAAAAAAAGTGTTTTGTTCGGGGAACAATTTCCGAACAAAAACGTGTTTTAAAAACTTGTTCGGGAACAAAAAATAAATAGAAACACGTTTGGTAAATTTGTATAATTTTTTTATTTATTTTATTTTTTAATATTTTTATTTTATTTTCTATTTTCTTTTTTTTTTTTTCTTATTTATTTTTCCTTTTTTTTTTTTTCTTCTTTGGCGCCTGGCCGCCGCCTCGGCCATGGCCGGCGACCGGCCGTGGCGAGGGCCGGCGGCCCGGCCTCGCCCGACCACGGCGGCCGAGCCTTGACCGGGCGAGCTCAAGCTCGCCCAGATCCGGCGCGAGGCCGAGCCGGCCGTGGCGGGCGAGGCTCGGCCCGCCTTGGCCGGGCGAGCTCGAGCTCGCCAGATCCGGCGAGGCCGAGCCCGGCCGTGGCGGGGCGAGGCTCGGCCTCGCCGGCCACCGCCAGCGACGCCGACTGGGCGGTGGCCGGGCAAGGCCGAGCCTCGCCGGCCGGGCGAGCTCGGCCTCGCCGGATCCGGGCGAGCTCGAGCTCACCAGCCAAGGCAAGGCCGAGCCTCGCCCGGCCACGGCCGGGCTCGGCCTCGGCGGGCTGGGCGAGCCGCCGCCGGCCCTCGTCGGCCGATCACGGCGGATCGCCGGCCATAGCCAAGGCGCGGCGACCGCCAAAGAAAAAAGAAAGAAAAAAAGAAGAAGAAAAGAAAAAAAGAAAAAAGAGAAGTATTTAGATTTTTTTTGTAAAAACAAGAAAACAACTTTTGTGTTTTTTGTTTTTTTTTTGTTCCAGGAACAAAAAGAACAAAAAGGAATGTAAACGCACACAAACGCGTTTACATTTTTTTGTTCCAGAACAAAAATGAAATTTCTGTTCCTTGAACAGAAATAGGAGTGCAACCAAACGCACCCTAAGTGACTTGTAAAACAACTTTAACCTTTATGGGATTTTTTTATGCTCGAAAATCCATAACTTATGTCATCCTTTGTCGGTCAATGTATGAAACGTTTCACTCCCCAAACAAAAATATTCCAAGGCACAAGCACCACGTGCCCCGTTGGAATTTTCAGAGTATTGAAGAAAGTACGTGAAAAAGCGTCTTGAATCTTTTTCATAATGCTTTAATTTTAATCGATATTTGCATGTGGGCGCTTGCAAGGACCGATTACAATACCCGATTTGATTAGACAAGAAAGCATTCAGCAATAGAAGTTCGCATTCTTCTTGATCATTCAATACAATAACCCATCCTTAGGAGAATTTGATTTTCTAATTGTGTAAAATTTTTATCTATAACTATGAGATTGAATAGAACTACTGCCAATTGTTCTAAAAACTTTAATTATTAAACGAGAGAATTGTTAATATTTAATTATTATAACACTCTCAATCATGCTTAGTTTGATCTTTTTTTGCTCAGTACTAAGCGTAGACATATTTAGTTGGGGAGGCGAATGGAGTGTGGACATATTTAATTGGGAAGGCAAATGAAATCTAAAAAGATTTTAATTCATGACCTCTATTTTTGATATCATGTGAGATTTGGCGAGACATTTAATTAGGAAGGCAAATGGCACCTAAAAAATTTGAACTCAGGACCTCTAACTTTGATACCATGTGAGAGTTGACGGGGATCACTATCAACTGTTCTTAAAACTTAAGTTATTAAATGAATGCATGATATAATATTTAATTATTCTAACAATAACATTTTTTCGATTATTGAACATAATTTTGTCATAAACTCTATATAAATTGCCATACCATACAAATAACTTATACTGAAAATTATTAATGTTTATACAGTATGACTTCGTGTAGAAGTTGCGACTTTGATGGGCTCAATAAGGTACAATTCAAAATGGTTCCTCAGAGTGACCACAGAAGGCTAAACAGAATTGTAGAATAAGTTGTTTGGTTATTGACTTACTATCGTACTTGGAGTTTCCCACAATATGTGATTGTTGTTTTGCATAACAAGGTGACATCCACTCAAATTAATAATTGGGAATTTCTGAAAAATATGGAACTTGAGTAATGACACATTGTAAATAAGAGGCCATGTTGCAGTAAGTTCAATCCTTGTGGCTTAACACTCGATAGCAATTAAAACTGGAAAAGTATAAAAAGCTTTTATGGGGCCATTTTGGCTCTATTTGACAACGTTTTTGTTTTGATATTTTTCTATTCTTTTATGTTCTAAAATAGAAAAAAGAATATAAATGTGTTTGGTAATATTAATTAATTTTTCTATTCCTCAGAACAGATCAGTGGCTAGGAATAGATCTAGAACACGCTCGTAGACAATTGTACAAGAAATTCGACACTTTTATGTGTGGTAATGGGTTCATTAGAAGTGATTTGGATTGCTGTTACTTTAAGAAATTTGATGATTGCTATATTATTTTGCTATTGTATGTGTATGATATGCTCATCGCAGGATCTAACATGAGAAAGATCAATATACTAAAGTAGCAATTGTTAAAAGAATTTGAGATGAAAAACTTGGGCACAGCAAATCAGATTCTTGGGATGAGGATCGCGCAAGATAGATCCAAAGGAATTGTAAAATTATCTCAAGAAAAATACACTGAAAAAGTGCTAGACAGAATTGGAGTCCAGAATGCAAAGCGCAAAGGTACACCTTTACGAAGTCAGTCACCGCAGACAGATGAAGAGCAGGAGTATATGGTTAAGGTGCTTTATGTATCAGCTATTGGCAATTTAATGTTCTTTATGGAATGTACTCGACCAGACATACTCATGTAGTGAGAGTTATGAGCAAAAATATAGCAAATCCAAGAATAAAGCATTAGAAAGCTGTAAAATGGTTATTAAAATACCTAAGAGGCACTTCAGGTATGTCATTGTGTTTTATGAAAAACGGTGTAACTTTACAAAGCTTTGTGGATGCAGATCTTGGTGGTGATTTGGATAATAGGAGGAGCACCTCATGTTATATTTTTACCTTAGATGGCACTGCAATAAGTTGGATACCAGACTTTAGACATGTGTGTCTCTTTTAACCATTGAGCCAGAGTATGTTGCTAAATCTGAAACTGGTAAGGAGATTATTTGGTTGAAATTTTTTCAAGAAAGAGATAGGCAAGGAACATGATGATAGTGTTATTTTCAGTGACACTCGTAGTGTTATCTGTCTTGCAAAAAATCCAATATTTCTTTCAAGGACAAAACACATTTAGTTAAAGTATCATCAAATTCGTAAGTTGATAGATGATGGGACTTTGTCATTAAAGAAGATTCCTGGTGCAGAAAATCTAACAGATTTGTTAACAAAGGTTGTTACTACTAAGAAATGGAGGCTGTCCTTAGTTGGCCTCCACGGTAAGTGATGAGGGAGGCCACCGCACTTGGACAATTTGGGTTACAAAGATAAAGACTATGAAAGATTATTGCTATTATTTTTTTTAAGATTAGCCTCCAAGTGAGAGATTGACAGAGTTGTAGAGTTTGATAGAGGAAAATAATATTCAAGCATAGAAACAATTTATTTTAGACAGTTACCCCTGTAATAACATACATGTAATCTCCATATTAATTATGTATGCTATAGATTCCTGCTATATATAAGGCAATATCTTTTATAGTTGTAGTAGCTCTAGAGCTTGTAACATTGATACTGATAGTGGAAGATTACCTGGTGCGGCACCGTGGTTTTTCCCTTTTTCTTGATTTTGGGAAGGGTTTTCCACGTAAAAATTCTCTCTTGTTTTCTTCTCTATTTTTTCTCTTCATATATTCACGTTCCTAACACTCTCATCATAGATCGCTTAACTTGACTCACACTAACCAGCCCCATATTAGACTAATTAAGAAATCTCATATCTTATCTTATTAGACCAATTCCGTAAAATAGTAAATTACATTTTAATTAATATTAGCACATTAGAAAAAATCTTACAATAGATACCTTATGAGGAATCAATTTTCATAAGTCGTATCTCCCATTTGGTAGCTCGAGGAGATGTCCAATTTGTCTCTATCTTCATTGATCTTTGACACATTGGTCAACATTTCTAGGGATCTACAAATTTTGATCTCCAAGTAGTTTCAAAGACTCTGAGCTATTGAGGCCTTCTGCAGCTCTAGCATAGTTTAGGTAATCTTTCAATTGAATCGCACTAGCAAAATTCCAGGGGCAACAAAGATTTCGATTCGCCCAAACTTTTAATGTCAACAACTATTTCTAATCGAGACAGCCTTAAGGATTTTAGATTTCTCAAGCGCGATAGATTTGGTGTCCTCATAAGGCATTTACACCTAGTAATTCGCAATTCCCTCAACCTCACCAAGCCTTCCAAGAATGGTAAATGTATAGTCGAGCATTCATCAATAACAAGAGTCTGACGGGTTTTTCTAGTTTGAAAAATGTGGCAGTGTTGCATCAGCTCAAGCAACTTTTCTATCATCGTATATCCCATCCTAATTACTCTTAATTTCCTCACATTTCCGATCGAAACAGGAGGGTTGACTACTTGCGACCGTGATAGATCCAACTAGAGCAACTACTATAAAATTCCAGTCGAACATGGAAGCTTCATTCTCCAGTGGTAACTGCATATGGACAGGTGTATAAGGCAACCCAGCAGACAGAGCAACAACACATAAAAGCGCCTAATTTATATGACAAAATGTAATAAAGATAAGATCCACGAGAGTCGCGCTCAATTTCCCTACTAATCTAAATATTTAAGCTAATTGTGCCGTGACCTTAACGACAAGTTCTTCCAAGCCCTTGACCCAAAACTTCTCCCGTTAAATTTTAATTGATGGTGCCTCATCGGTTGAATCTAAACTTCAATGAACCAAGCAAAATGCATAGGATTTATCTAAGAATTTTTCGTTGGAAAGGTATCGCTTGCATACTCAACGAGAAGTTCTTCCAAGCCCGTGACCCAAAACTTTTCTCGTTAAATTTTAATTGATGGTGCCTTATCATTTGAATCTAAACTTCAACATAGGATTTATCTAGGAATTTTTCGTTGGAAGGGTAGGTATAGCTTGTACATTCTCTCAACGGTAAAAAAATTCCACAAACATTGACCATCCACTCAAAGTTTGAAAGTTAGAATGATGATTTTTCTCTTGGGAAAAAGAATTTTTTCGTCCCGTTCGTTTTACGAGCATAACTTATTGACTTTCTCCATCTGGCCAAAAGAAAAACACTTTCTCCCAATAATTTGAAATGTTATTTGAACTTTTTTTTTTCGAGAATATTATTTGAACTTAACAAAATTAAAGAAGCAAACAAAAAGTAAGTGGACCGTATTTAAACGTCTAATGAAAGTTTGACACGTGGAGGAATTGTCCAAAACTTGCCAAATGACAATTATGTGCTAAGGTGCATGGGGGAATTTGCGCAATTGAATAGGTGCAATTTGGTCTTTCTGATGAGTCAACGTCAATGGATGGCCCACTGACTCATTCCCTCTTTGAAGTAGCTTCAGCTGAGGATTACTTTCCACACATGTGATTCTCATCTTGCCAATCTCAATCTCAGCGGAATCAGGTACGCGAGATGTTTCTTCACTCTCTCTAAATCTTAGATATGTTGCTTGCGGGACTGTATTTCGATCTTTTCTTTTTCCTTTTATTTCTTTCCTTTCTGTTGCCTAAGCCTGTTCTTGAAAAGATCAAATCTCCACTGCAAGATTGCTCCTCTGTTCTTTGATGAAACGATGGTCGGATCACAAAAGATGCAACTTTGCAGCTTGAACAGCTACCATCTTTTGCCATCTCATAATACCTAAGAAAGCAACTGCCTTTAAGCATCCTATTATAAGATAAAGCTCTTTCTTCATTCGGTCTAACATTTTCAAGTGCCGATTTTTGAGGAAAGGTCGCATTCAGATTCAGTGTGTACTTGAGCTGAACCAAGAACTGCGAGGTTCTTGCTGCTGAGACTTCTCTCATTACTTTGACTTGCCTTGTCCTTTTATTGCGGTAGCATACTATCATGTTCTACTTTTGGTACTGATCTTTCCCAAAAACATAGGTTTGAACATATGGGTCATATTCACTAAGACTGTAATTGAGCCAAATGCAGAAGTTCTACCTTGTTTGTTGTTGAGACATCCCTGTTGAAGTCTCTGAATCATTGCAAAATTTAATCTCATTCCTCTTTATTTGAGGATGTTTTCCTGTACGTTCGCTTGACAAATGTAAAGTCATAATTCTGTTTTTCCTTTTGTCTAAGTATACATCTCATGACTAAACTGGATAACTTGCTCTTTTCTACTCAAGTAATCTGCATTTTCTTGAAGTGCGGTTTCAAATTGATTTTGTTCTTGTGATAGTCATGCTTGAAGCAGCAGCTTCTGCAACAGCAGTCGAAGCCTACAAGGATGGACGTAGCATTTTTGGCTACATCAGTCAAAAAGTTAAGTATGCTGATGATTTCAAGGACAATTTTGAGAAGATGATCGAAAAAGCAGGAACGCTTTATGCGAGAAGGGGTGATGTAGAGGCAGAAATAAACAATAACACGATGAAGAGGGCTACCAACGAATGTGAAGACTGGATTAAGAGGGTCCAGGAGGCCGAAGGAGAGGTGCTAGAATTGAAAAGCAAGTACGAGAAAGAGATCAGGTACGCTTGGAGATTCCCTAGGTTCTGGTCACGTGCAAATCTCAGCAAGCAAATGGTCAAGAAGCGTGAAAAATTACGAGTCCTGCTAGAAGAAGGAAAGCTCAGTAATGGGGTGGTCATTGAAAGACCCCGGGAGCACGTGAGAGTCCTGGATGCCCCTAGGACTGAGGATAAGCCTTCACTACACTGGGCCGTCGAGGAGATATTGGGTTTTTTGAGGGAGAGAAATGTCCAAAAAATCGGAGTCTGGGGAATGGTGGGGACTGGGAAAACTACAGTCATGCGGAATTTGAATAATAATGAAGAGGTTGTGAAAATGTTTGATATTGTCATTTGGGTATCGGTGTCGGAGGACGGGAGAATTAAGAATGTGCAAGATGCAATCACGCAGCGTCTGAAGTTAAAAGTGGAGGACGGAACCAACACGGCTGAAACTGCTCAACTTATATCAGATGCGTTAAGAGGCATCAGATACTTACTTCTCCTTGATGAAGTTCAGAAGCCCATTGATCTAGATAAAATAGGTGTTTCTAAAAATGACATGGACAGCAAGGTGGTATTTGCCAGTAGATTGCGTGATTGGTGCGTTAAAATGGGTGCTGACGAGCTTGTCAAAATGAAGCGTATGTCCTATGTGGATGCATATAAAATGTTCGAAGAAAAGGTCGGACGTATAAAAGATCCAAACATTATAGAAGTAGGAAAATTGGTGGTTAAAGAGTGTGCTGGCTTGCCCTTGTTGATCGATAGAATCGCGAGGACTTTTAGGAATAAAGACAATATCTTCCTTTGGAGAGATGGATTGAAAAGCTTGCGAAGATGGTCCAGCGTCAAACTCGAAGGCATGGATGAAGTGCTCGAGTTTCTGCAATATTGTTATGAGAATTTAGATGGGAAGGATAAAAAGGATTGCTTTCTTTATGGAGCATTGTTTCCTGAAGAGCGCGACATATTTGTGAACTATTTGATAGAATGTTGGAAGGCAGAGGGACTTCTTCATAATATTGATCAGCTTCGAGATGCGCGTGATAGAGGACATACGATATTGGATTATTTGAAAGATGCATCTTTGTTAGAAGAAGGTGCGATGAAGGAACATGTCCGAATGAACAAAGTCATTCGTAATATGGCGCTTAAAATCTCATCACGAGGCGTTGACCATAAGTTCTTGGCACGAACATGCAAGGGGCCAAAGGAGGCCCCAAAGGAAGAAGAGTGGGCATCTTCAAGTCGAATTTCTTTAATGGATAGTGACTTGCAAAGTTTACCAGCAACACCAAATTGCATAGGTCTTTCAACTTTACTCTTGCAAAGAAATAACAATTTGATGTTGATCCCAGACAGCTTCTTCTTGTCTATGCAAAGACTCCGAGTCTTGGACTTACACAGAAGCGCAATCGTATCCCTTCCAACTTCTTTGTCTTGCTTGACAGCTCTTAGGGCACTCTACTTGAATTCCTGCACTCGTTTAACAGAGCTGCCTTCAAGCTTAGGAGAATTGTTGCAACTAGAGGTGCTAGACATCCGACGCACCGGAATCATCTCTTTACCTATTCAAGTTAGATGTTTAACGCAGATGAAATGTTTACGGATGTCGTCATCAAATTTTGGCACCGGAAACCTAATCTCCGAGGTGATTTCAAGCCTTTCATTATTGGAAGAACTCATCATTGAGGTAGACCCAAACACTTTGTGGTCTGATCAGGTGGTGAGGACCATCATGGAGGAGGTTTCTTTCTTGACACGGTTGACTTTGCTAACATTTTCCTTTCCTAAGGTGGAGGGCCTTGAAATCTTCATCAGATCAAGCCGTGTGTGGAAGGATGAGAACTTCACATTCCAATTTTCAGTCGGTATTTGCAATTTGGTCAAGCATCATATTCTTGATTATTTTGAATATCAATCGTGCAGGTTCTTGAAGTACGCAAATGATGAAGGTGTACGTCATGTGATCTCAGAAGTACTTACTGAGACTAATGTATTTGAATTGATTGATCACAAGAATATATCGAGCTTGTCAGATTTCGACACTGAGAACATGACTAAACTCAGAGCCTGTTCAGTGGATGGATGTGAGGATATCAAATACATTATAGACGGTGATGTAGCACCACATCCTACATTCCAATGCCTAGAGAGAATGGTTATAAAGAATGCCCCGAGCTTGCATTGCATTTGGAATGGTCCTGTGCCTGTGGGAAGTTTAGGATGGATGACTAGTTTGATCCTGTATAATTGCCCTAAGCTGAAGGAGATCTTCTCAAAGGGTTTGATTGAGCAATTAGCCAAACTTGAGCATTTGAGTGTCGAAGAGTGCAACGAAATTGAGGAGATCATCATTGAATTCGATAATCATTGTTTGGACCGAAGTACACTTCCAAGACTCAAAAAGCTAGTACTTCGTGATCTTCCGAAATTGAGGAGCATTACGCCGGATGAATCATTGATTTGGCCTTCTCTAGAGAGAGTGGAGATAGCTTCATGTCGATTCTTGTTGAAACTTCCCTTTTCTCGGGAAAATGCTATCAATCTAAGATCCATTGATGCTGAAGAATCATGGTGGTCTACATTGGTGTGGCAAGACATTGCTATAAAACAAAGGTTACAGCCTTTGTGCAAATTTACTTATTAGTCTTTCTCCGCAACTCTTTGCTTTTTGTTTATCTTGTTTGTTGTGATTGGGAAAAAAGAAAAATCCGGAGATTATGTATGAAGCCTGACTTTCCCTTTAAGATTTCCTTGCACGTGATATCTATTGCCTATTGGCTGTGGTATGAGGTAATGAAAATAATAATAAGGACAATTCTGGTTTTGCTTTTCTAAGATGAGTATCTTACCTCTTGTTTGCAGTATTGAACTTCTTTAGTATTGACAAACAGGAGTTGGTTCTCCTCATAAAGTGGTGAATTAAATGAAAATATCATGCAAGTTATATATCACCTGTTTTTTTAAAGGGCTACAATCTTTAATATATAATGCAAAAGTGAATTTCGAGCATTTAATAGGTTTTATTAGGATCAGGAAAGACGATATGTGTAGGGCGTACTTATTATGTTAATATATTAATTGAGTTCATAATGGTTAGCCCAACATCTTATAACTTACTCTATCCCATGTATGAAAGAAAGGTTTTGAGGAAATCCAGGTGTAACATCCTAATTTTCGAGTCTGATTTCGATGAGATGAAATTGGCTTTTTGTTGACGCGCCTATAGCCTTTTTTCTTTGAGTTGGCCACTCATCAGTTAACTAGCTTATCAGATGAAGCCGTTAAACAATCTAAATGCAATGACCTTAAGAATTCGACTTGGAATCGACTTCTCGACCGTGCTAATCTGCAAGGGTCATTACAGCACCGTCAAGATCGATCAGAGACCGGAGATAGGCCGATTCGATTAAAAGTATGTAATTAGTGCGTGAGTGATTCCACCTAATAGCAAAATTTTTATAAAACGGCACTAAACGGATTTTTCTCATTTTCGTGCTCGGTATTCGTATTTGAAATCTCAAGATTTTCACAATAATCAAGAATCGCCAATGTGTCGAAGATGTACAATGTGGCTCGAAAATAATCGGCCGTGGGTCAATTGTATTAAAATTTCCTAAAAGTTACCCTAGAGTGGGGCGCTAAAATCGCGTTGGATCGAAATTAACCATGATTGAACTCGATTTCGAAATGAAAATTTATCACGTCACGATTCATTTTAGAAACGTCGACTCATCCTTCGAAGATTTTTCGGAGATTCGAGATTTGTTTTTGAAAAATCGATTCGGACAATTCGAAAAACGAACGAAAATTCGGATGGGCTCAATTGAAGGGAATTTTGACTTCCAAGCTGAGCTATTTGCTAAATGGGACTTGTAGAAATTTTATAGGCTTTTTTTTTTTCAATAAAATTGGATGTTGAATTGGGAAATTTCGTGAAAAAATTGTAACTAAAGTTAAGTAAATTCGGAGCTAAGGAGGAGGGCTGGAATTTTGGTACCAAAATTTGATTATTTGGTGGAAATTAAACTAGAAAGAAATAGGGGACCGAGTCTTAAATGTATGGGATAAGCTTGCTGACTTTTTCCAATCTTCTTGAGCAAGAATTGCCAGCTGCTCATCATCCCGTCGTTATCCCCCTCCAGCGCACGCCTTCGCCGACTCCATTTTCATCGGTCCCTATTTTGCTTTTCATTTCTTCTTCACGTTGCTGCTTCGCTTTCATTTATTTCTCTCAGCCTCTGCCTTTTCTTCTATTTTGTTTCCGTCGAAGACCGTTGCTTCCCATTGAATCGACCCCACCGAAGCCACTCATCCCCACCATCTTTTGTCTCTTGCCATTTTGTTGACCAAATTCTTCAACGTCTGCCACTCCACCGAATTCCCTCTGCCACCGAAGCCACTTCCACCAGCTTGTGTCTTTGTTGCTCGGTCAAATTTCCCCAGAGAAAGCCAGCAACAAGCCGCCCCTCTCCATTAAGTTTTCTTTCCCCCCAAGAGTCAAATTTTTCCCCCAGCTGATTCCACCTATTGACCGCCAGCCTGCTTCTGTGTCATTGTTCCGCCCAGCAGCAGCAATCGAGCTGCTTCCTCCATCGAAGCTGCTCCTTCCGAAGCCCCGCCTGAAGCAGTCCACGATTCCACCGAAATTCCTGCAGCAGTCTTCGCACCCACGAGCCCGCAAGCCCATTCGAAGCCCCCGGCTCAGCCAGAATTAGCCCATCTTCAGCCCAGTTTTGAAGCCCAGCCAATTTCTAGCGTCTTCAGCCATGAACTTCAGATGCAGCATTTCACCCAAAAAAAAAAAAAAAAAAAAACTTCAGCTGCAGCAGGCCCATTCATTTCAGCCCTGAAGCCAGCCCATTTCCAGTCCAGCCCGTGATCTTCAGCATATCAGCCCAAGCCCAGATCAAGCCCAGCACTTGCTGTGTGCTTGCAAGGCCTTTTTGGCCCGGCCCAAGTGCCCATTGACGCCGCTGAAAGTTCGGGTTTCGGCCGCCGTTGCGGTGAACCAGTTTCCGCATTAAACTAGTGAGTTTATGCACTAAACTCTACTTAGTAAGTTAATGACATTTAAGGGGTGTTTAGATTAATTTAAGATTAGATTAGTGTAGTTTTAGTTTATTTAATTGATTTAGGTTAGTTAGATTAGTGAATTAGGTGGTTAGAGCTTGAAATTATTTAGTCTATTAGGTAGCCTTATAGTTAGAATGGTTAGGATAATTTAATTAGTTCAATAGGTGGTTAGATTAGCAATTTTTAGCCTAAGTTTATATTTTTGGTATTTAAATTAATTTATTTAATTAATTTCGGTAATTATTTTTCCGGAAATTAGACCGGGATAGCCGGTGACTGGAATGTCGTGCTGATTGCAATGGTGTGATTAATTTCTACAGTTGAGTGTTAATTTGTGCAAATTGAGTGCTAATTAGAATTTTGAGTATTTAATTCCAAAATTTATGAATTTCCAATATTTATCCAAAAAATTCCGGTGTAGGATTTTAACACCAAAAATGGTTTTATATACTATATAAAACAGTAGGATTTTAAATTGGAGATTATGAATTTTTCGAATCCAATTTGATCGTATATCCACACACGACTATTTTTACTGGGTATTTTTAATATGAAGAAAATAGGCTAGGATCGCTATTTTAATTGAGACATTTGTGTACAATGCACAACGTCCTAAGCTGAGATTGATTTGGTCGTGTGTTGGTTAAGAAAACCTGTCTCGAGCGATTTCACGGGACGTACTAAATCCCTTTTCGGATTACTCATGCATTAGGGTATCGGGTCGTAGTAGATTCTAGACCTATACTCCTTCGAGAATGCTGTCTTTGAGAGACGAAGCCGTGCTTAATGGGGAAGAGACGATGCCTGGCTACGCTAGTAGACAGTCGAACATGGGAGTCGATCGTGCCTTGAGGGACTTAATTAACAATTGGAATGCATGATTGTTTGAATTTGATGCGCCTAATTATGAGACAAAACTATGTGGCATGATATGGGACG
This sequence comes from Eucalyptus globulus, assembly GCA_014182545.1. NCBI lineage: Eukaryota > Viridiplantae > Streptophyta > Magnoliopsida > Myrtales > Myrtaceae > Eucalyptus > Eucalyptus globulus. The sequence goes on along the minus strand of CM024723.1, from coordinate 1,454,937 downwards.
TGTCATAATGATTTGGCCTTATAATTGGGACCCTTGTGATTAAGTTGAGTTTATGAGATGTTTCAATTGTTATATGCATTGCAATATGAACTGAGCTGACGTGTAGGAAGGAACTGAGGCGATGTAAGTTCTCTGTTCTAATTATGTGGTTGTGTGGTTAGGACGCTTTTAGGCGTATTACCCTCCCAATTGGGATTTAGAGCGTGAACTGACTGAAATTTATATTTCATCCCGTCGTGGGCTCAATCTCCAGGGCCGTAGAGAGGAGGACTCGGAGCCAAACTAAGAGGACCTGAGGAGTAGGTCGGTCATCTTTTGTAGACTTTTGGTTGTTGACTTTTGTAAATAACTTAATGTGTTTATAAAATCATGTTTGTTTTATGAATGTGTTGTCTTGCTTTTCTATTTCAAAATTATTACTGTTAGGGGATTTGTTATTCGCTTCCGCATGTGGAATAAAATGAAAGAGTCGGCGACTCTTCCTGAGGAATCGCAAAATTTTATTAACCAGAAAGGGATGAGCATGCGCTCGAGGATTGGAGCTTGACACCAGGTCACTCTCTCCCTTCTTTCCTCTTCTTTTTCTCTTTTCCGATTTCTATTTTGCTAAAGAAATGCCTTCCATGTCCATGTTGCTCCCTGCCCCTTTTCTCTTCCTTTTTTCTTAATTTTTAGTATACTATATTATGTTGAGTTTAAAGGAGTCAATTATGCTACTTTCACTGTTTTTGCACTTTGTGGGTTAATGTCATATTTTATTGAAACTACAATTAAAGTTAGTCTACTTTTATTTTATTCATCACAAACTAATATATTTCTTTTTTTATCTATTAAAGTACACTTCATATACTTATAGTTTTATCTATCTATCATTTCCTCTATAAAATATTATTTTGTCTTAATTGTTTTTCCTTCATCTACTAATTATGATCACATCACACCTTGAAAAGTCTATGAACTTATCGAATTATGATGGGATAATGTCGTTTCTTTTCTTAGATTTCATGTTATACCCCGAAAGTTAGATGCACCTTAGACACTAGAGAGGAACTTGATAAATGAACCAAAACCCAAAAAGAGCAGGTTTATTGGGTAACTAATATAGTAAACTCGCCAGTTTTCTCATGGAATAGTGAAGTAAATGTAGCTTATGTTAAAGATCACGCGACTCAATTTATGGATATGTTAAAAATTGCATCAAAGTGATGATAACCAATCAAAAGTCTAATCGAAGGAAATTATGGCCTTTTCAATAGTAAATTTTTAAAGAAGTATCCATTCTATATCAATATCCTTGTGAACTCATTCCCGGTTAAAATCAGGATTCTTGGTGATATCTGAGATAGAAATATGTTCCATGCTCGGTCATCAGCCTACAAACTTTTACTTCAGTATGTTCAATCCCCAAATTAAACCAAATTAAACTCCTAAATCCACAAATCTGCTTTGCGTTACGCATTGATCCAGCCTAGGAACAAGCGTGGAGGATACGCCTACCGTCCGATAATCAAAATAGCCTCCTAAAAAATTCTATGAATGGAAGAAGCGTCTCTTCCTCTTTAAACATTCTTTTTTTTTTCTTGATTCTCTTTCTCTAATCTTTGTAATTATGATCACATTGTACATTGAAATCTTACACTTCAATTTTGTCCAAAAACTTATCAAGTTATGATGTATGATGAGAAAATGTCATTTCTTTTTTTTTTCCTTTTAAATTCATATTATATCTCGAAAGTTAGACAATGTTGCATGATTTTGTAACACAGTTCATCTTTTTCCTCTGGCAAACTTCATCATTTTACAATCTCTTTATTTAGAACCTTTTTAGGGGTCTAAAATCGTGTCTGCCTTTGGCGAAAGTATAATGACCTTTCCAATAGTTCATTTGTACATCCCCCAAACGTCCTACAATGTGAAAGGCCAGTAATATAAACATTATCAGCTGAAGGAAATTGCTGTAAGGTAAAAAATTCAGCCTTTTCCTCCTATTCATTTACAGGGAATGATCCTATACCATCCATAACATCTGACATGTATCATCCTGGAAGTTGCTTGATTTAGACACCAAGAGAGAATGTCCATTTCATTAAAATCCTGTTAATATACTGAGGATGAGATAAGAGATTATGCTAAGAGCGATCAACGTTGAATTGACTTGGAGTTTTTGCAGACATTGAGTTTACAAAATTCTAATTGAAAGAAACGCGTAGCTTCCCATTCCATTTTTCAATTGAAATGCACAATGATGGTGTCATTTTCCTGGAATTATTAGATATGCCAGATGCATATCTTTTGGGTAATCAATTGGATGGGTCATTGAATTGGTTAGCGCACTTGAGGAACTTAAAATATTTATGGCTTTCCAGGAATTCCATCTCGGTTTTAGTTCCTAAGGTATGGGAAAATTGCAAAATTTGGAATCACTCGGTCTTTCGAATAATCAGTTGAATAGATCCATTCTAACATCATTAGGTAGTGTGCAGTCTTTGACGGATCTAGAACAAATTCTCCCAGCATGTTCCAAATTAGATCGGACCGAGTTTTCAGCCTCTATAAATTCTTGGGCGGCAAGAAAACAAGTTCACTGGCGGTATCTTTTCACATTGCTAACGTCGAACCTTGCTGTGGATGACCGGATTCCAAATTTGTCTTGGTCAATCAATGTACGAGATAATTTTCAGTCAAGTTGGCGATCCTCAAAGTATGCGCGCCTCGAATACTTCTCAAACACCAATTTGTTTTATAAATTAATTAACATGTCTAAATGCTCTTTCTTAAATGAAAATATTTCAATAACTTTTTTATGATTGATAAGTACATGGCCACATTGTAATTTCAAGTACCAATTTGTTTCCTCTCTTTTTTAACTAGATGTCAACGATGAATTTGGATTTTGATAAAATCACTCTAAAGCTTTTATACGCCTATCTTTTAAAAGGTCAAAGTCTAATATGATTTCACTTGAAGGACTTTGGAAGTCAAAATTAATTTTGAAAATTTTCTCAACCTCATAATTTTTCTATAAGAATAAAGATGGTTATTGAGATAATTGACTTAAATATTAAACAATCCGGCCTAAAGTGGGCTTTTGTAGGCTTTACGTTCTAATTTTCATATCCAAGTGTTTTAATGCTTCATGCCATCTGCATTTACCTTCTAATCGTGATCACACCTCATGGGTGGAATCTTTGACCTTGTTTTTATGTAGGGAAAGTAAAAATAATAATAATAATAACAATAATTAAGGGAGAGAGAGCCAACAAAAATGTTAATTCTGCAAATCCGAGAAGAATTATAATTTGAATCTAATAATTCCTTTTAGAAAAAATATCTTATATGGTAAAAGATCTCATTCCAGGCATTGTCAAAGTTTTACACATATTTAAGATTGCTCAAGAAGGTGGATTGGTCGATGCACACAGATCTTGACCCGAAGATCAAATGGCCGCTATTAAAAAAAGAAAAAAAGAAATATAAGCATTTGAAATATAAATACGATGGATGATGTTTAAAAATTCGAAAGATTTTAGGTATTAAAGAAAAGCAAAACCTGTCTAAAATAAATTTAACCTTAGTTAGGGGATTTGTTTTCTCCTCTTCTTCTTCTTTTTTAAGTAAAACGCCATCGATGTAATTATCCACTGAAAAAGAACTATTTTAAAACATAGAAAATCATGAATATTATATTAGAATTCATCTGTTAATATTTTCCACAGATTTTAGGTGTTACAACCAAGTTAAACTCTCTCTCTCTCTCTCTCTCTCTCTCTCTCTCTCTCTCTCTCTCTCTCTCTCTCTCTGAAAATTTGGTATTTACAGCAATAGGAATAAAATAAATATGAGAATTGGAGTTCTCAAACACCAAGGTGTCTTTCATTCGAGTATGCTTTTACCGGCCAGCATAATAAATAGGAAAATACGATGGAGAAAGTATACACAATGTGCTGCATGCCCTCGAAGCGCAAAAACAAAGTAATAAATAATACCTTATCATAGTATGAATCAACGTTTTTTGGGAATTATCTAGTGCATGTAGGACAGACAACTACCACACCTGGCGGAACTTAACCAGCTACTCGGACATGCTCTAGATATATCATTTGGAACCAAGAACCCTTCGGACATGCGGCGTAGAAAGCACATAAAAGAAAGAACTCTAATTGTGAATCAGTGCTTTGGTAGGAAGAAATGATAGGGATTAATCGGGTATTTGAAGGACTTAGCAGACATTCTACGTATCTGTGATCACCTGCCGGCAAGGCATGATTAACGTGGGTTAGGAACTTGCCTGATTTGCACCCTCAAGGTCCAACTTTCATGTATTTTCCAGAGCCTGTGCGCACCACAGAATGTAGATCTAGATCACCTAGGAAACCAACTCATGAGGGTCCAACAAAATTTCTAGGTTCCCCCCAGGCAAACAATATGAGAAAGAGTAGATAGATGGTGGACTGGAAGGTGATGGAATAGCATCATTTAGGAGACTACATGCAGGACTAAAAACAGAGAAAAAAAAAGTTCCAACTTTTTAGCATGGGGTGCAAGAACTACAGCTGATTCTACTATCCTGCAAATAGTGGCCACATGTATCAGAACAGATCAGACAGATAATGCATCAGTATAAGACCATCGCTCTCATTTTCTTGTCTTTGGTTTGGTTGATATCTACCTAATCGAATTCAGTTCCTAATCATAACTGGTGCACATGTTGTGCGTGAGGTGTGTAGATTGGGGCTGTTCTTTTCTTTTCTATACAATGCGATTACTTTGACATGTCAAAACTAGTACTCGACCGCATTTATGCAAGTTACTTGTGCAATTCTCATCCTCAAATGGCCTGTACCAATATATAGATATCTTGCATCACATATTCCCGAGCAGTATTGTTGTACGTTCCAATGACATAGGTGAAGTGAGAGTTATCTCCCTTGGGAAAAATGTTTGCAAGTCCAAAACCAGAAAAGCTTAGCATTGGGGTTGTAAATCAGATGCTGCCACAACTATTGCTATATACAGCGTCTAATAGGATTCTGTAGCTTTAAAATCATGACATATCATAGGCCTTTCTACATCCTTATGCAGAAAAGGAACACACTTTGCAGCATCCAGTGCTAGTGAAAGGCTTCGGCATTTTATCACTAGCGGTTGGAGATGAAACTGAGGAGTTAATCTCTGTATCACAAGTGGCTGTAGATGTAACCCCAGGAGGAGCAGGCTGCTCTCTGCTTGTATCTTTTGTAAAGCCACATACACAGCCAAAACCACCTTCACCAAGAAGACTTCCAGCGCTAAAGTTTCTTGCAGCTAATTTAAGATCATTGAATAAGGATTTCCATAGCCAAGGAGCAACTTCAGGTTTCCTTTTGATTTGAGAATTTGAAGGGTTAATTGCTGCATTTCCAGTAGTTGTAGATGAAACCACGGCAGGAGCAGGCTGCTCTCTGCTTGCATCATTTGGAAAACTTTGTGCTGCTCAAATATAAATCAGCCTGTCAAACGAAATGAGTAACCACAGATTTTGGTCACTTAGATGAACAACAAACACCAAGCCACTTTATCTTAACAAGAATTTAAAGTTGAATTAGTTAATCTGCCAGTTGGCCTAGCATGTCTTACTTTTCCAATTCAACGAAACATCTAGTCCCAAATAGAGGAGGGTATGTAGCAACCTAGGTGGATACGAGGGGTCTGCAGAAGATAACTATGACAACATATTTCAACTTGCAATCAAAGAGATAGAAAAAGATGAGCAGCAGTGAATCTACCTGATCTCTTGATATAGACTTAAATATTTCTATGCAAACACTGCAACCTCATTCTAATGAATACGTTCAACTCCTCAACGAGCTTCACCACTTTCTGCTCCATTTCATCATATAACCCCACTCAAGTTACTAAAGTTAATTTATTACTGCATAATTTTGATGCAATAATTTAAAAGTTCATGCCCACTGTGACCATATCCACTATTTTGAGGCGGATATGCCCGAATTTGTGGCAATGCAATTGGCATTGCAATTTGAAAATTTGATATAACCTCTTGTGTCATGTAGTCTCCCCTGCCCTAATAGCTTAAGTTTTTGGTTGGACTTTGTAATGTAAACCAAACATTAACTTCAAGTGCATTCCTTCACCAGACCACAAATAGATAAAAAGAATGTCCCTTTCCTTTTTCCCATATAGTACCTCCAACAAACACGCAGAATATCAAGAAGTAACATCTTTATATCACCAGATAAAAAGCACAGTATTTGTACAGAACGTAAAAGAGGAGTTCCAATAACCTAACCAAAATTTTGACATCGATAATGACTCCCTAGGCACTCTAATGAAGAAATTCTCCCACCAAAGAAAGTAACTAAGCTGGCTATTGTTGAGCCTTTTCTACAAGCTTGAAGCATAATCTAAAGAGGCAAAAATGAACTTGCTATCCAAATCAGTGCATACTAATGATGTGCCAACATTTAGTTTTGTACCCTGAAATATATATGCATCAGAAGCTAAGAGTGGATCGGCCAAAATTTGTACAATAACCACTGCCTCGTTCATAGACATTTTAAACAGCAACAAATCAGAAATCTAATTTGAAAGAAGATAAGAAATTATTTAGATAGCTGTTGACTTTCCAATTTTACTCTTCATCAAAGCGGGGCTTGCAGCTTTTTAACTCGTCCGACCAAATGTATCCCGTGAAATGGTAAGAAAAAGGCATGCCATTTCCATCTGCGCTAATTATTACCCTTACCTTCAGTCCCTGTCAGATGATTGCAACAGATTTCATCAGTTGATCGATTCTTGAGATTCGGACAATCAGCAATCTTTATTGTTGCCAAGTTTGGTGCAATGTGTAAGTCTTCAGAAATGCTGATGAGTTCAGGCATTGAGACTAGGGATATCTTTTTCAACTTGGGGAGGAAGTAGGTATTCTCGTAAATAGAAGTATCTTCACACCTCACTAAACTTAAGACAAGGGAGCAGTCTATGACTTCGAGCTCTTCTAAGCTTTCGAGGTTTTCTAGTAGGCCAGGCATGAATATGACAGTCAACTAAGGACATTTGACTAAAGACAAGCATTTAAGATGAGACAAACATCCTCCATGCAGTGGCCCATTATAAATGCGCCTCAAACTTTTCATACGATAGATGTAGAGATACTCGAGTGATCTGAGAAACCTCCTATCATCCTCCCATGTTTCCACAATTTCACTTCTATTAGCTTCATCATGCATGTTAGTTCCATCAATAATAAACCGAATCTCATTACACTCCCCAATTATGCAGCATTTTAGTTGCTTCATGTTCTCAATCCCAAAATCAGATAGCTTAGTCCCATCCATATAGCAGTCAAAGAAAAATGCAGTAGTATGCTGAAGCAACTTCTTGATATCAGTGGGGAAGAGATCTTGGCCATGGCGACGAAGGTGGTAACCCTTGTGGAGCTGGAGCTTTGCACCTTAGTTTCTCTTAAAACCAGTCTATGTAACATATTTTTATTGATGTTTGTTGCATATTAAATGATAAAGATTTTCCTCTCCTCCTCCTCCCCCTCCTCCCCCTCCCCCTCCTCCTCCTCCTTCTATGATATCATGCCAATTGATAAGTATACATAACATAGGAATTATATGACTTTCTTGAAAGACTTTCATGTGTCATTTACAACATAGTCAATTTGATTATCAATAATGTACTCTTGACTCAACAATTTAACTTCCTTTTTTTTTTTTTTTTGGTCGAAAAAGAGGTGCAATTCATTAGATACTAAAGAAAAGTTTGTGAAACATCGGAGCATAATAAATCTATAAAACAAAGTTTGTGCAACATCCGAGCATAATAAATCTAAAAGAGCATTCGAAGGGTTCGCAAGCCAACTATAACTTGCGATGGGCCTTCACGATAGACTTGATTTGCGCCTATGAGACAATGGGCTAGCTGGACACCTCTCCGTAGGCCTAGCCGAAATCTGCAATCTTCAATCCAAGGTCGGCTGGCCCATGGGCTCTGCTCAGATCCCATCACGCAGCGCACGAGTGATGAGTCATCACTCTCCACAGCCACCTGCAAATCAATTTCTTGAGAATCTTTGCCCTTCGCTGCAAAGCAGCTTCGATTTCATAGGACTAATCCACGAATCTATCAAATGGACTCGGGGTTATTGATTCCTAAGAAGCAAAAGAAAACTGAACATTAGAAAGAGAGAGAGAGAGCATTGCCTGGTTCGTGATGGACAATGGAGCGACCAGAATCAGTGCCGACGGAAATCAGTGATTCCAGCGATAAACAGCTTCCATTGAGATCCTCCTGGCTGGAAGGTTCTCACTGTGAAGCGGAGAAATATAGAATCCGGAACTCCTTGAAGACGATGATGTTAGCAACGACAACGAACGGCCACAAGGAACCTCCAAGATCCTTTGAAGATCTTCCTATGATGTGCAGGCTTGAGCATCGTCCACGAATTCCACGAATGTTGCCTTCGAAGATTTTCGAGTTTCATTGATCTGCTCAGATATCTTCTTGTACTCCTCGTCCACTTCATCCGTGACTTGTTGAATTGCCCGGACCTGGAGATCGCTGATCGAGGTCAGGCTCTTGCATGCCGGAGACGGAGTCGGGCCGGACTTTGCTTTCCTTTCACTCTTGGGCTCACATCACGGGTTAAAGAAAGGAAAGAGAATTGGGCCTAAAAAGAAGTAAAGAGATGGGGTGACGAGAAAGGAACATTGGGCTAAACTCAAGGGCTCGGCCAGCCCAAAACTCGCTGAAAATGGGCTAGCTAAAACTAGGCCTCATCCATATATATATTCTATATTTCTTTTTTTTTTTAATGTTTTTACCTTTTTATTAATTTTTTATTCTAAAAAATAAACAGATTCCTAAATTAATGTGGTGGGGAGGGATCTCATGCTTTTTAATATATATACATTATTTTAAGTGTATATGGTGCAGCACTTGAAATGCAAAAGAGGCATTCAAAGTCTACCTCTCGCTTTGATTACCGATAGTCTATTATGATATACAGCGAGTTTTGACTCGGCCCTTGCCAAATCACAAAGTTGCCTCAACAGGTCACCTCCATCCCTACACCGCACAATAATAATTAGCATGTGGTAGCTCTCTTCCGAAGAGAATAACACCACACGTCTGACCATTGTAACAGAAACAACATCCATGCACAATAAATAATGAAAACAAGCAGATGACGAAATTGCTTCAGGCTTCCACCGGTTAAAAGGCTGTTTGGCTAAAATATATCACCTTCAAGAGTAAAACTGGAGTATGAATCTCCCTATTGAAAGCTACCCCTGAAGCATGCAACATGTAAAGAACATATTATAAATATCCTACAATAAATAACATTAATAGTATTACCGATGACAATTATTATATCGTAAAATGTTTCGGGAATTACACCGTCTCACTCCTGAAGTTCATCTACAAGTGGTCTCACATGGCGCATAATTATGCGAAAGCCATTGCCGATCCATCTTAATGCCTAAGCTGATAACCGGAGGTAAGATGTGGTAATCTAAGTGCTTGCCTATGGTGGAGATGTACTCCAAGTGTGTCATACAACTTGTGGAAAGAAAAATTTCAGCAGGGTCTTAGACATAGCCACACACGCATCCATGCATCCATGCATCGAGAGAGAGATATACACTTCCTCCTGGGAAAGCCTCAATTTGAATTGGCCCTAACATTGTTCCAGGGACAGCAGATTCCACAGATTTATATCACGGAGCTGCTGCTCTACCATCAGCCCTGAAGTAAACATGAATAAATGGTTGGCATTAAGAAAAGAACTAAGCAAAAAATGAAAGAAAAAAGAACAAACATAAATATCATGAACAGTGATTGAATTATAATTCCATGCACAAATTATGATGTGCGAAAGGGTATCATAACATTGAAAGACCTATTAGGATACTTGCCAGTAGCAGAAAAGGACAACCATCTAGTAGTACAATCCTTCTAAATAAGTACCTCCAAAGACTAAATATCCTGTTAAATACAATTAAAGCCCTATGGGCTAAATACACTTATGACTCGTCCATTTAGATGGATTTGATTTCATCCTCAAGTTTAACTTGATATTTGGGTAGGACATCAAAAAATCAAGCAGCAACATAAACCAAATTACCAAAATAAGGGAAAAGGAAAAGCATCGTAAAGTTGCATGTAAACATCGAAGTTTCCTATTAAGTTCATCTTAGCAACACTAAAGCCAGGTATGACAATTTTTGTGTCTCAAGATCTGATATCTTTGCACTTGTTGACATTGTTTCGCTTTCTTCTTCAAACTGCACATGGCATAACATTAACATTTTATAAGGACTCTTTTCCTTTTAACTCCTTTTTTCATAGAAGCATATAATAATCCCCTAAGTTCTATGGTACGGCGATAAAAGCCCACATGAACGGATACAAAAAACTTATCCTCGTTGTACCCATGATGTTGCATTTAAAGTTTAAACTTCAAGCGCTAGTTCTTTCATCACATTACCACTTGAAGTGAAACCAGTAAAACTCATCCATTACAAAGGGTGCCTTACCTTTCTTAAGGTTAATTATTACACTCCTTTGTAATGCTCTCAACAGCTATATAGTGAGAAATGAAGTTACATTGGAAGTCCAAACTATGAGTTTTTAATAAAAGGCATTGCTAGGGAATTGCCGCTATCACTAGAGAAAATATTGTTGACACGCGTAGTATATTTTCTGTACCTACTAATAGTAAAGACATGGTTATCCGGACCAATGGTTTCATCACTATGAACTTTGAATTCAGATAATAGAACATAACTAAGTTAAACTCTCCCAAAGAAATGGGGGAAATACCAACATAAGGCCAAATCTCAAGTTTAGTAAAAAATGCTTTATGATTTATTAGTACTTATGTCAATTGGATTTGTGATCATTTTTATTTATCGAAATTTAGGTTTTTTATGTTGATGTTGGAATACACACATAATACGCACAATACTGGCACGGCGCGTGCACGATGCTAGCACGACATGTGCATAACACTCTTAAGGCACATAATTTGTATAAAGTAGTAATGTGATAATATGATGATTGTCATTTCCTTTCGTCTCCTAGTGTCTCAAAAACTCGAGCTACAACTATTTTTCATTTTCTTTTCCTTTTATGTTCATCCCCTTTCACGATTTGTCTTTCCTTCTCTTCATGACACAAAAATGAAGCACTCTTTCTTTTCTTGGTTTGGAATTCTTTTATCATCAAATTTGGTTCTCCTCCAACTCGAGCCCTAACCCTAGCCCTAAATGAAGTGGGAGTAAAAGATTTGAGAAGAAGTGAGCTCTTTGAGAAGAAATAAGATGAGGAAATGATTTTTACTTATCTTGATAATTCTCGTCTAGAAGGGGTTTCTTAGAAAAATCTTTCAAAAAACATTCCTTGTTACGAAAGCCATTCTCCTTGAAAAACTCTCATATGATGCTATCACGTGCATTCTTACGAAGGATTTGATAATGGTTCCATAGGAATTTTCTATTTGCTACCTCGAAACTAATCTATTATTTTTCATTTTTTGGAGGAGGATGTATGTTGTTGAGGAATGCTCGAACTCGGATGAACAAAGAGGAAAAGATAGGAGAGGAAGTGAGACGGTGGGAATGAGAGGAAGAGGATGAAGAGTTTTTGTAAGTTTAAAAATAACAATCAACCAACGATCAACGTCCACTGCAACTGTGCAAATGAAACCGGCCATTTAGAGTTTTCAATGAAAAAGACACCCGAATGTGGGTGGGAGGCTGAAAATGGTAAAAAAATTTAAAATTTCATGAACAAATTAGTTATTATGATGTTAGGTTGGGAAATATGACCACACTCCACGTAATATTATTATCAATTCAAACCATACTTAAACATACATAAACAATATGAAGAATGAGTTGTAGAGGGAGGATGTGAATGGGCAATTTTTATTTCGATTTTAGTTGACTGACCGTTTTGATGTGCTAATTTCTTTGGGGAATTCCCAACTTATGGTCATTTGCAGGTGAGGAAAATGGCAAATGAATGCTGGTTGGACTTGGATGAGATTATTTTATTAGAGAACAAATATCAAATTATATTAATTAATGTGTTGCCAGAGTTATGGCCATATGATAGTGTTAGATTAACTCACTGTCACATAACATATAACGACGGCAACTGATTAGGGAGAATTAGGGAGAGCACGTGGAGCAGATAATTTAGCGGATTATTTTCTAACTAATCCTATTAGCGGAAGGACAATGTAGATAATTTAGCAGATATTTTGTAACTGGCCATATTACTAAGATGGACAAGAAGAGTACTTAATGTTCTCCTAGTGCATCTCCAATTACCAAGTACAAATGTTGTAAGATATTCTCTCCAAAAAATGCGAAAGAAGGTAAAGAAAGTAGGTGAGAATTATAGAAGATGTTTTTGTAATAAAAGTGAGAGACAAGTCACTATTTACAAGTTCTCGAGAGTGTATGACTAGCCATATCTCGATATATCATGTCAACTGGGAAAGAGTTTAGTCAAAACCCGACCCGACCCGATCAGTTGATAGCCCTAATCACCGACATGTCCCGCAACATTGTCCGAGCCCGTTCCTCGAATATAATATTAATAAAAATCATTAAAAAAATTAAATGCTGGCATGGGCCGATTCTCTTCTACTTGTGTTGAGGCGAGGCGATCTTGAGGACATTGAGGACATGTTGGCTCTCTGATTTGCTCTTTCTGTGGTTGCTTTCTTCTTACCTTTATCTTGTTGAGTTGGGCTTGGAGGAGTGCATTGTTATTGTTGTTATTGCTATTCATGGAACGAAACGAAATGGATGTAACAATATTTCCGACTTGACTAGATCCATTTTTTCCATGACCTAGCGAGCGAGCACACAAATTTTCTGGTGGTTTGTGTTCTGTGCTATGACGATCTTCCATGGGGAGGGTCTGGCAGTCATTGTAGAGGTGGCTTTGAGAAGACGGGTGGTTTGCTTATTAGGTTCTTATGATAGAAATCAGGCTTTGGCTTCATTTGATACTCCATCACCACGTTACTCCCACCTGGAGGGTTTTACTAATTCATTTGATATATCTTTAGTCTTGTTTAGTTTTCATGGGATTATGTCTTGGAAGGTTTTCCTTTCTGGAACTTGATAAATACTTTCATATCCTTGACCATTTGATTTCCGGTAGGTCTTTTTCCAATACATAGATTGTTATTATCCAACTTAGTGTAGTCGATTATATTGATGTAACTAGTACATTAGACTCCTCCCATTGAAAGTATTATCACGTCTTTTCCATTCTTTTTCATTTCTCAAGTAAAAGCTTTTTTTCTCCCCCTCCATTTCACATGGCAGACATAAGAAGGAATGGCTGACCATTATCATGTTCCATTCGGCTAGGATGAGACATACAGAGAGTCCTTACTTGAGCTATTCTAAGAAGAAGCAGAGGAAGGGAGCCATTATCATGTTCCATTTTGCGAGGACGATACATATACAGGGTTCTTACTTCAGCTATTCCAAGAAGAAGTAGGGGAAGGGAACTGGCCATGTTGTAGCAAGTATGCCTCCTGCTGTGCGATTGCGGCATCTATAGTTTGCATTATGCTAGGTTTTGGTTAGTCCCTCTCCTCCTCTCTCTAGCTCTCTAGCATTGTGTCCAATATTTCCAAGCATTCCATCAAGTTTTTCCATAAAAACTAATCAATTCCTTGTAAATCAATGATGTTGCCCAAAAAAACGATAACAATAATTTGGTTATATTTGAGTGCACCTTTTTTTTTTTCTTTTTTTCTAGCTTTATTACTGATAAAAATGATAAATCTATTGCCAAAGGTCCTTTTTTTCAATGCATAAAAAGCAACAAAAATTACTTAATTTTATATAACATCATCAACTTTTTCCTTCTTTTTCAGCCAATTTGGGATAAATCATCCTGGAAAATAGTTCCTGGAAAATAGTTCACAGAATATTTTCTTTTTAATTTTTATGTTTTCAATTTCTTATATGTGGCTAAATATACTTGGAATATCAGTATAACAAATAAGATTTTTGGCAGAAATTGGAGTGATGAGAGCGTATACATAAAGCTAGACCTACAATTGAGCAGTGATAACGATGATTTGTGGTTGGGAATATCAAACTCTTCTCCCTCTTTGGGTTGGCACTAGCTGGGTCCACCTCCAACAGACTTCCCAGCCGTATCAAGATTGTGCTAGCTACATCCATTCTCTTTGTCGGCTCCCTCTTCATCATCTTTTGGCCATACTTCTTCTACTAACTACTGGACCGCATTATCATCAATATCAGGGCAAGCTATAACCTTATAGCTTCTATCTACATTACAAAGATATCTCCCACTTTTTATCACAGCCTGCTCACGTCGTGCGCTGAGGTAGTCATTTCTTTTCTTTTATTTCCAAATTTTGTAGCATATATTTATTTTTTAAAATTTATTATCAACTTTTGTCTAAGTAAAAATTAAGGTTAGAAAATTTAAGTTAAAGAAGTTGAATGTTTTTTATGCTTGTTTGGGTGTTTTGGATTTTCATGAACGGGGCACCCCTCGCTAGCCTACGTTTTCAACTATTTCTCATCCAAGATGCGCACCAAATTCGCATGGCCTTACCTATTCTATTTGGGAGGAATCCCTTTGGCTTGGTTGCTTTTGGGGTTCTGGCTATGCCAAAATCTCCCTAGTGGCTTGTCAAGCATGGTCACGTGGAGGAGGCGAGGGGCATCCGACACCGATCTCTGACTTTGAGGAGGAGGCAGCACGTCGGCTGGATGAGGTCATTAACTGGACCAGCAGGGAGGGCGTGTGGCAGGCTATCATCCACCCAACCTGATCAATCCTACACATGAGCATTTGTGTGTTTGGAATCCACATGTTCTAACAAGCTTCTGGAGCTAACACCATGCTTGCCTATGGCCCTCGCATTTTTTAGTAAACAAGAGCTCCTCCTCCTCATAGCAGTGGACCTTGTGAAGACCATGTTCACCCTGGTCTGCGCCATTAGCATTGATCGAGTGGGGCGGCGAAGGTTGATGCTCATTAGCATTGGCAACATGATTTTGTCACTCACCTCCCTGGGTGTATCCCTCACTATCATCCACCACCACGAGGAGGTCAAGTGAGCTAGTGCCATATGCGTCTTATCATTGTTGTGCTACACGACCTTTTTTTCCATTGGGATGAGGCCGGTAGCATTAGTCTACAGCTCAGAGATTTTCCCGAAGAGATTTCATGCCTAGGGGGAACCGCGCTCACCCTTAGTTAGAATATGCACATAATACGCACGATGCCGGCACGACACAAGCACAATACTAGCACGACATGTGCATAACACACATAGGAGTCCAACGCCAAAATCTCCCCGGTGGCTTGTCAAGCATGGTCGCATGGAAGAGGCAAAGGGCATCTTGGCACGGATCTTTAACTCCGAGGAGGAGGCGGCTTGTCGGTTGGATGAGGTCATTAGTTAGACCAGTGGGGAGGACGTGTGGCAAGCTATCATTCACCCAACCCGATCAATCCTACACATGAGCATTTGTGTGTTTGGAATCTATCTATTCCAATAAGCTTCTGTAGTTGACACCATGCTTGTCTACGACCCTCGCATTTTTTAGCAGACGAGAGCTCTTCCTCCTCATAGCAGTGGACCTTGTGAAGACCATGTTCACCCTGGTCTGCGCCATTAGCATTGATCGAGTGGAGCGGCGAAGGTTGTTGCTCATTAGCGTTGGCGGGATGATTTTGTCACTCGCCTCCCTGAGTGTATCCCTCACTATCATCCACCACCACAAGGAGATCAAGTGGGCTGGTGCCATATGCGTCTTCTCATTGCTGTGCTACACAGCCTCCTTTTCCATTAGGATGGGGCTGGTAGAATTGGTCTACAGCTCAATCTTCCCGATGAGGTCGCATGTCCAAGGGGAACTGCACTCACCCTTAGTTGGGATATGCACATAATACGCACGATGCTGGCACGGCACATGCACGATATTGGCACGGCACATACATGATGCTAGAACAACACATGCATAACACACTTAGGAGTCCAACGCCAGAATCTCCCCGGTGGCTTGTCAAGCATGGTCGTGCGGAGGAGGTGAGGGACATCCTAGCACGGATCTCTAACTCCGAGGAGGAGGCAACACGTCGGCTAGATAAGGTCATTAGCTAGACCAGTGGGTAGAGCATGTGGCAGGCTATCATCCACCCAACCCGATCAATCTTACACATAAACATTTGTGTGTTTGGAATCTACCTGTTCTAACAAGCTTCTGGAGCTGACACCATGCTTGTCTATGGCCCTCGCATTTTTTAGCAGATGAGAGCTCCTCCTCCTCATAGCAGTGGACCTTGTGAAGGCCATGTTCACCCTGGTCTGCGCCATTAGCATTGATTGAGTGTGGCGGCAAAGGTTGATGCTCATTAGCGTTGGCAAGATGATTTTGTCACTCACCTCACTGGGTGTATCCCTCACTATCATCCACCACCACGAGGAGGTCAAATAGGCTGATGCCATATGCTTCTTCTCATTGTTGTGCTACACGCCCTCCTTTTCCATTGGGATGGGGCCGATAGCATTGGTCTACAACTTAGAGATCTTCCCGATGAGATTGCGCACCCAGGAGGAACCGCGCTCACCCCTAGTTGGAATATGCAAATAATACGCACAATGCTAGCACGGCACTTGCACGATGCTAGCATGACACGTGCATAACACACTTAGGAGTCCAGCGCTAAAAATCTCCCCGGTGGCTTGTCAAGCATGGTCGTGTGGAGGAGGCGAGGGGCATCCTGGCATGGATTTCTAACTCCGAGAAGGAGGTGGCACGTCAGCTGGATGAGGTCATTAGTTAGACCAGTGGGAAGGGCATGTGGCAGGCTGTCATCCACCCAACCCGATCAATCCTACACATGAGCATCTGTGTGTTTGGAATCTACCTCTTCCAATAAGCTTCTAGAGCTGACACCATGCTTGTTTATGGCCCTCGCATTTTTTAGCAAACGAGAGTTCACCCTGGTCTGCACCATTAGCATTAATCGAGTGGGGTGGCGAAGGTTGATGTTCATTAGCGTTGGTAGGATGATTTTGTCACTCACCTCCCTAGGTGTATCCCTCACTATCATCCACCACCACGAGGAGGTCAAGTGGGTTGGTTCCATATGCGTCTTCTCATTGCTATGCTACACGGCCTCCTTTTCCATTGGGATGGAGCTGATAGCATTGGTTTACAGCTCAGAGATCTTCCCAATGAGGTTGCGTGCCCAAAGGGAACCGCGCTCACCCCTAGTTGGAATATGCACATAATACGCACGATGCTAGCACGACACATACACGATGCATGCATGGCACATGCACGATGCTAGCACGACATGTGCATAACACACTTAGGAGTCGAACGCCTACTACAATCAAAGAATATATATTACATCACCAAGATCGTATTTCCTAAGTCTAGTGTTTGCTAGCAAAGCCATTTCTATCTGGCCCTTTGCTTTCCTTTCTCACATGGAGAAAATCATTCTTCCTAAACCACGATCTTCCTAAAACACTCTTAAAACACGAGATAAATTGAATGAACTAATTACACAATAAGGGAGCATAATATTGGCCTGTTATATTCGATGATTACAGCTTCATCAATGTGTAATTGAGATGTTCAATATTATAGTGTTAACTGAAAACCGTCATACTTCACTAAAATTTAATTGAGATTTTAAATATACTAAATAGAGTATGTCCGGAATTCAGAATCGGAATCATAAAGACGATATCAAGCACCTTGGTTGGCCCCCTGGTTGGCCCTCGCGCTGCTCCATGCTATCCATGAGCCAAATAATTGTGTAATCTCTTCGAGTGACATTTTCTTTATCTCGGACCTTAAGATGTAGACAAAGACCCAGGCCACCATAGCCATCCCCATGAATAGGAAGGTGGCACCCCCCAGGTGACCGCTCTATACAGAATCATAAAACTCATGGACATCGCGCCGCTTACCACCTGGCCTACTGCAATGCCAATTGTGCCCCTTGGGCACACAACCTCATTGGGAAGATCTTTGAACTATAGACCAATGCTATCGGCCCCATCCTAATGGAAAAGGAGGCCATGTAGCACAACAATGAGAAGACGCATATGGCACCAGCCCACTTGTCCTCCACGTGGTGGTGGATGATAGTGAGAGATACACCCAAGAAGGCAAGTGACAAAATCATCCCACCAACACTAATGAGCATCAACCTTCGCCGCCCCCACTCGATCAATGCTAATGGCATAGACCAGGGTGAACATGGTCTTCACAAGGTCCATTGCTATGAGGAGGAGGGGGAGCTGTTCCCTTTGGTTGACAATGCTCGTCTGCTAAAAAATGCAAGGGCCGTAGACAAGCATGGTGTCAGCTTCAGAAGCTTGTTGGAACAGGTAGATTCCAAATATACAAATGCTCATGTGTAGGATTGATCGGGTTGGGTGGATGATAGCCTACCACACGCCCTCCCTACTAGTATGGCTAATGACCTCATCCAGCTGAAGTGCCGCCTCCTCCTCAAAGTCAGAGATCGGTGTCGGATGCCCCTCGCCTCCTCCACGTGACCATGCTTGACAAGCCACCGGGGAGATTTTGACATAGCCAGAACCCCAAAAGCAACCAAGCCAAAGGGGATTCCTCCCAAATAGAACAAGTAAGACCATATAAATTTGGTACACATCCTAGATAAGAAATAGTTGGAGACGTAGGCCAGGAGGGTGCCCCCATCCATGAAAATCCGAAACACCCAAACAAGCATAAAAAACAATCAACTTATTTAACTTAAATTTTCTAACTTAAATTTTTACTTAGACAAAAGTTGATGATAAATTTAAAAATAAATAAATATATGCTACAAAATTAGGAAATAAAAGAAAAGAAATGACTACCTCAGGGAACGACGTGAGCAGGCTGTGGTAAAAAGTGGGAGATATCTCCGTAATGTAGACATAAGCTATAGTAAGGGTATAGCCTACCTCGATATTGATAATAAGGCGGTCTAGTAGTAAGTAGAAGAAGCCTGTCCCAAAGATCATGAAGAGGGAGCCGACAAAGAGAATTGATGTAGCTAGCACAACCTTGATATGGCTGGGAAGTCTGTTGGAGGTGGACCCAGCTAGTGCCGACCCAAAGAGGAAGAAGAGCTTAGATATTCTCAACCACAAATCATCATCATCACTGCTCAACTGTAGGTCTAGCTTTATGTATACGCTCGCCTCACTCATCACTCCAATTTCTGCCAAAAATCTTATCTGTTATACTAATATTCCAAGTAAATTTAGCCACATATAACATGGCCTCTACTTGGCAGCCTTACCAAGAATTGACAGCATGAATTTAGCTGTCCTAATACAATTATTTTTCTTGGTGATCCATATCTTGCGGTCCAGTATTCTTTAGCTGGCTCTCATGGGAAGTGTTATTGATGTTGCAATTGAGGCAAGCATCTGATTTCTTTTCTAGTAGAGCTTTCTTTTGGTTACTTGTGTTCTGTTTTGAATGTCAGTACTAAACTGTAGCCATGATGTTCATCTTTGAATTTCATTAACACTCAAATATTTAGTAAGAATTAAGAAGTTCCTTTTATTGTTGAGATTTGGGGCATATCAATAGTATCTCGATACCCTGCTGAGGTGATAATAAGGGACCAGGTTCGGCACAATGGACCTCAAACTATAAGTCTGATAAAATGCACTAAGTATACATGGATGAGATAAGATGCATTTGAATGGCTAGATCAAGTCTCCAAGTGAAAACAACTTTAGAATAAAATGCTTGATTGGTTTCTCATCATACATTATCTTAGTCTAAGTGAGTAACTGTCCTGTCTTGCTGATCATGTTCCAGAAAACCTTTGATTCTATCCCTCCCCTCTCTCTGCATGTGCGTGTGCACGTATGTGTATGTGTCTGTGCATGTTTATGGGTGTGGGGAGGGTGGGGTGCGTGTTGGAGAAATCCTCATGAAGAGTTTTGAAGTTGACAAAACGTATCCTTCGGTCTAGTACGAAGGTCCCAGACTTTGTCGGTTTAAAGTCGAAGACTTACGGACAGCCAGACTCAAGACTCAAAGTCTATCCTCATTGATCTCGAATCCGTTGAAGAAAGGTTATCCAGAACTAAGTGGTTTGTTCAGGATTTAACCTTATCATCTGGAGAAGATCTCATGGCTGGAGAAGACATATCAGAATCCTTTGATTGATCAAGATTGATTCAATGACTGAAGATTCGATGATTATCTATATATTATTGGAAGGTTCTACTTATGGAAACCGAGATCCACGATTGTATGGGCGAAACGAGGATTGAAGGGCTATCAACATGTTCCTTTAATAACTCAAACAATCTTCCTAATTGATTCTGTCCAACGGTTAGATTGGAGGAATTCCTTTGGTAAGTGCCAACGGGTATGATGGCATAAAGGAGTATATAAGGAAGTCGTTCTTAGTTGTTCGAGGTGTGCGTGATAGAAGAATTCCAAAGTGAAGCTCCCATTTGTTTAGATAAATCTCTTGAGCGAATACTTGTATACAAAAAGAGAGTCTATATTTGTGAGAGACCTTGAGGAGGTGTGGTAGAACATCTACACTGTGGAATCAAGGCAAAGCTGTGCTGTAACTTCTCTTTTGATTATAGTGAAATCCAGCCGGTGGGGGCATCGGTGCGGAAGAGTGGACGTAGGATTGGAATAATCCGAACCACTATAAATCCTGTGTTTAATTTTCTCTTCCTTACTCTCTTTACTTCAATCGTATTTCAATCTGTCAAGAATTGCTTCCGTATTCAAGAAAAATTGTTTGTGCGCCTATTCACCCCCCCTCTAGTTGTTTATACTAGCAATATCAATTGGTATCGAGCACGTGTACTTACTTTATTTGAAGTGTTTTACTTCATAGTAAAAGATCCATGGCTAGTATGCTAGCACCGGGCTGATGGAAGGGCAAAGCAATACCAGACCACCTTACTTTGATGGAAAGGATTACAACATCGGAAGAACAAGATGAAAGCTTTCCTACGATCAAAGGATCCTCCGGAATGGGATGTTGTAGAAAAAGGAATAATTCCTACCCTTTGCACCAGTCTCGAAAGAGGAAAAGATCTTGAAGAATCCAGCGGATTGTCTCGGAAGAAATAACCAAAAGACAATCACTCGATGCAAAAGCAATTTACTCTTTATATTGTGCTTTATCACCAACTAAGTATAATAGAATATCTTCTTGTGGTACAGCAAAAGAAGTTTGGGACAGATTGCATATCACTTATGAAGGAACAGATCGAGTGAAGGAAACAGAATCAACATTCTTCTGGTCAATATGAAGCCTTTAGAATGAAACCGGGAGAATCAATATCTGATATGTTTAGTCGTTTACAGATATTGTGAATGGTCTTGAAAATCAAGGTCAACCAACTTCTGATCCCATGAAGGTAAACAAGCTTCTGCGTGGACTCTCCAAGGATTGGAATCACATAAAGACTTCGATAAGAGAGACGCAGAGAATTATGCCACTATCTGTTGATGAGCTTATTGGAACGCTTCAGTCCTATGAAGTGGAAAGGATCAATGAAGATGAAGATCCAAGAGGTAAGAAATCCATTGCATTAAAATCAAATGATGATTGATGTTACAGATTCTGAAGATGATATGGACGATGAGGAGCTTGCTCTCATGATAAGAAGATTCAGAAAACTAAATAGAAAAGGGAGAAGGTTCAACTCAAAGAAACCAGGCTTTCAAAGACAGCGAGACCAAGTCTACATTGATGATGAGAACCAAATAGAAGATGTTATGCTTTGAATGCAAGAAGAAGGGACACATCGGACCCAACTGTCCTCTTTTGAAGAGGAAGAAAGGAAAAGCTGAAAAGTTTCGAAAAGCTCTCAAAGCTGAAACCAGGTGATGCGAGTGTGAAGAAAGTGATAATGAATATGCAAATCTATGTCGATGGCACGATCGGACTCGGACTGGATCGACTCGGGATCGGACTCGAACAGTGAATTTGAGGCAAGTAATTTTAAGATTCTGTCAAAGTTTCTAAATATATTAATGAACTATGCTTAAGTCTTAAAACTTCTCTCAAAAGTATTTCCAAATTAAAAAGGAAAACTTAGTTCTAAAACAAAAGGAAAATGTTTTAACGAAAGAGTTAAAAGCTTAGACTTGTCTGTTTCTAATCTTAAAGAAAAAGAAGGAAATCTCTTAAAAGAAAATGCTTTCTTGAAAACAGACTTATCAAATATATCAAAGAAATTTTCAATAGGGTCTGAAAAACTTGAGAAAATTCTTTCAGCACAAAGACCTTACTTCAATAAGTCCGGTCTAGGTATGACAGAAGAAACAATTCCATTGATTGATTTTCCTAAAGTAAAAGAAAGAATTAAGAAAAGGCTTTGAGTGAAGTTTACAAAAATCATTTTAAGAAAGTCTTTGTAAAACTGTAGGAAGAAATTCTCTCGGATGTTCTAAGTGCAAGAAAGGAACACTTTGAAAAAGAGTGTCCTTTGGTATGGAAACCTATTAAAAGAGTATGGGCTAATACTGTTTATCTTACTAACACCAAAGGACCCAAGAAAGTTTGGGTACCAAAAGAAAGCTTGAGACTATTTATTAAATGCAGGTCTCCATCAAGAAACAGGTAAAGTGGTATCTTGACAGCGGTTGCTCAAGACACATGATGGAGACTCAAATTGCTTTATAAAGCTTGCTCAAGTAAATGGTGGAAAAGTTTCATTTGGAGGAAACAACAAAGGAAGTATTGTGGGATTTGGAACCGTGAAAATTGGGACTCTCACAATAAGTAATGTTTCCTTGGTGGAAGGACTCAATTACAATCTTCTCGGCATTAGTCAATTGTGTGATACTGGTTTCAAGATCTTCTTTCAAGAAGGGACATGTTCTCGAGTCGATAAAGACTCTACTCAATCTTTTCTGGGTCGAAGACATGGAAACATCTATCTTCGGATGTGAAACCAAATGAATCGCAATGTCTTATCTCAATTCAAGACGAAGCAAGCTTATGGCACAAAAAGCTTGGTCATGTCAACATGAAGCAATTAGCCAAAATCTCATCAAAGCAGCTTGTTAGAGGTCTACCCAAATTGCCATACCAAAGACTGATTCATGCACTCCATGTATACAGGAAAGCAGGTAAGAAATTATTTTAAGCCAATAATTCATGTCTCTACTAATCATGTTCTGCAGTTGCTGCATATGGATCTCTTCGGACCAACCGGGACTCGAGTATTGGGGTAAGAAGTATTGTCTAGTAATTGTTGATGATTACTCCGTTTTACTTGGGTATATTTCCTCTCAAGTAAGTCCGAAACCTTTTCGTATTTTGAAAAATTTGCTAAAAAGGTTCAAAATGAAAAAGGATGTGTAATCTCTTGTATAAAATCAGATCACGGAGGAGAATTTGAAAATCAAGATTTTACAAAATTCTGTGATGAATCTGGATGTAAACATGTGTTTTCTTCTCCATATACTCCTCAGCAAAATGGGGTTGTGGAAAGAAAGAACAGATCTCTTCAAGAAATAGCTAGAACTCTTCTAATTGAAAGTAAAATTTCTTCTCGATTTTGGGAAAGCTGTTTCAACAGCTTGCTATATCATCAATAGAGTCTTCTTAAGATCTATTCTTAAGAAAACCCCTTATGAGTTATTCAAAAAGAAAAGAAGCCTATTGTTTCATACTTTCATGTATTTGGTTGCAAATGTTTCATATTGAAAAATGCAAAAGATCGTGTTGGTAAGTTTGAAGAAAGATCAGATGAAGGTATCTTCCTTGGATATTCTACTTCAAGCAGAGCTTACAGAGTCTATAACAAGAAGAGTCAGTCTGTAGAGGAGTCAATGAATGTCAAATTTCAAGACTCAACGCAAGATGAATCAAGTCAGACTCATCAAGAAGAGTCTGAACCTGCTCCGACCCTCCAAAGTCTACAACTCAAGAAGCATCTCGGACTCGGAAAACCAGCATCGGGTTGTTAGTGAAGATCCAAATAAAGAAAGAGATCATCAACAGACAAATCAACAAGTAAGCTGGAAGCATAAATCCAGTCATCCCAAAGATCTTATAATTGGCGAAATGAATGAAGGAATTCGCACCAGATCCAAAAGGCGAGAAAGAGTCTAGTCTTTGTGGCTCTTGTTTCTGAAATTGAACCAAAAGCACGAGAAGAAGCTTTATCGATGAAAGCTGGATTGAAGCTATGCAAGATGAGCTCGGACAATTCAGCATAAATGAGGTCACGGGAATTGACATCCAAACCAAAAGGTAAAAAGCTGTTATTGGAGCCAAATGGGTGTTCGAAACAAGATGAACGAGAAAGGAAAAGTCGTACGAAATAAAGCAAGACTCGTGGCCAAGGGATATACGCAAGAAGAAGGAATAGACTATGATGAGACTTACGCTCCGGTAGCAAGGTTAGAAGCTATTCGTCTATTACTTGCGTTTGCTTGTTATAAGAATTTCAGGTTATTCCAAATGGACGTCAAAAGCGCATTTCGAATGGATTTATCCATGAGGAAGTTTATGTGGAACAACCGCCGGGTTTGAAGACCCAAAGAAGCCGGACTCGAGTCTTGGGGCGAAAAGGCTTTGTATGGTTTAAAGCAAGCACCTCGAGCTTGGTACGACAGTTAAGTAATTTCCTTTTACAAAATGGTTTTATCAAAGGTAAAGTAGATACGACTTTATTTATCAAAAAGGAAAACAAAAGTTTCTTACTTGTTCAAATATATGTAGATGATATCATTTTTGGATCCTCTAATGAAAGTACGTGCAAGAAATTTTCAAAGTCTATGCGGGAGGAGTTTGAAATGAGTATGATGGGAGAATTAACATTCTTTCTTGGTCTTCAAATAAAGCAATTGAAAGAAGGAACTTTTATTTTTCAAGAAAAATATGTTAATGATCTTGTCAAAGGTTTGGACTGGAGAATTGCAAAAAAGGTCGACATACCAATGTCAAGTTCTTTAAAGATAGATAAAGATGAAGAAGGAAAGAAAGTTGATCAAAAGTCATACAGGAGCATTATCGGATCACTTCTTTATCTTACTTTGCTTCTAGACCGATATTTTGTTAAGTGTTTGCATATGTGCAAGGTTTCAATCGAGATCCTAGAGAATCTCATCTCGGTGCTGCGAAACGCATCATCAAATACGTCGCTTCATCATCAAGCATCGGTCTTTGGTATCCTAAGAAGGAGACTTTAATCTTAAGGTTATTCGACGCGAGATCTGGCGGTTGCAGAGTTGATAGAAAGAGCACTTCAGGGAACTTGCCAATTGCTTGGAAGCGAATGTGTGTCTTGGTTTTCTAGGAAGCAAAGTACTTTGTGTCCCTCTCAACAACGAAGCGAGTATGTAGCTCTTGGAAGCTGCTGTTCGCAAATTCTATGGATAAAACAACAGCTAAGAGATTTTGAAATTGAAGACTCATGCACGGAGATTAATTGCGACAACACCAGCGCTATCAACCTCACCAAAAATCCAATTCTCCACTCAAGAGCAAAGCATATAGAGATTCGACATCACTTCATTAGAGATCATGTTCAAAATGGAGATGTCTCAATTCAATTTGTTGACTCAAAGAATCAAGCGGCTGATATACTCACAAAGCCTTTGGACAAAAATCAATTTGAGTCTATACGGACCCGGACTCAACATTTTGAGGTATGAGGATATCAAAGTCTAAAGACCTTCGGACTCGAGGCTTATAAGACCTTATCTTGAGTCTTGTCTCAACCTTGGTTTGTAAGTCTTTCTCTCTCAATCTTATCTTGAAAAGGTACGATCATTAGACTCTGTTTAAATTGTTGCTATATTTATTAACCGTAAATTTTGCATCAATTCATTTTCAAAAAGGAAGTTACTTCTGAAATAGTTATTTTTCCGGATAAAGGCAGTTATTTTGAAAAAGAATATTTTATTTCCTTTGTGACGATTCGTTTTCTTCTCTTTTTAACCGAACGAACACTATCGATTACTCTTCACCTTTCTATTCACTTTACTCTCAAAACCCTAGAAAACATCGATCCTCCACTTCCGTTTGTCTTCTTCGTTCAATCTTAAAAAGTTGTCATCTTTTCCGTGAAAGTCAAGCAAGAAATCTTCCATTGGAGAAAGATGTCGTTTTCAAGAAAGTCCTCAAGAATCGCAAGCGGGGACCCAGAGAATGAGTGAAGGGCCTACTCACTTTGATCTTACGGAAGATGAAGTTTCTCCGGATCGGCATCCGAGCCCACAACATTCTCAGCAGCGTCACTCTCCATCATCTAGTCCTCAAGACGTTATTCAACGAGGAAGAAATCATCGAAGAAGCGGACCCCAGTAAGAACTCAAAAGCTTTGCTTTTATCTACAAGTTATATCGTGCCTTAAAAAGGAATTCGTACTCCTTTGAACTATATTGATAGTTTTGTTAAAGAAAAAGGATATAGGAACGAATATTTCTTTACGAAAAGAATGGAAAGTTTGGGAATCGCTCGTAAAGGGGTGGTGAGGAAACCCTTGCGAATATCCCAAGTGATCCTCGTGGCCCGGGGGCCAAATCTGTAGAAGGAAATGATGATGACAATATGTTCAGATTATTTCAACCGAAAATGGGAATTGCGGCTGAAATTCAAGGAAAAAGGGGAGATTTGTTCAGATCAAAGGAACAAAAGGATCTCGTACTCGAAATTGCTGAAGCGTGGGGTAATAAACCTAGAAGTGTGGACTTTGATTTTCTGGATCTGTGAAAGTGAACTTGAGGGAAAAGTTCAATTATCTTCAATTGGAAAAGTTACATTACGACTCAACGAGAGGCTTATGTTGAACTAAGCTGCGTATTTCTATTCAAATCTTAGCTTTTTAGATGCGAATAGATTTTCCTTGAGTGTCAAAGATCAAGACTATGTTGTCGATATGGATATGCTGGCTGATGTGTTAGAAGTTGAGAGAGGAGATATCAACCGATTAAGGTTTCCATTGCTCGGGCCACTCTTGAGCGGTAAAGGACGGGGAGAACGAAGAGAAGATCACCTACTCAAGGATGAATGCATTCAACATCTGCTTCACAAAACTGTGATTAATTGCCTTCGGCCAAAATCAACTTCCAAAGCGTGTTTCAAGCTCGAGGCAAAGGCGATGTATGCCATCATCGTGGAAAGAAGTTTTCTCTCCCTCATACTATCATGTTTCACATGTATAAGAAGCGTGATGATGAAGGACGAGGTCAACTCCCTTATCCAAGCCTTATTACGAAGTTATTCGGACATACGAATATTCAGCCTCCACAAATCCTTTGTGTTCGATCATGCGATCAAATGGTGGTAGGACTGAAAATGGTGACCAAAATGCGTCTGAAGGAAGGCGAGCAAGGAATTGGAGAAATTCAAGGAGAAGACTCTGCCAAGTCTCATCAACTCTCTTCTGCTGCTAAGAGAAAAGGAAGGAGCCCATGGCTGCTCCATCAAAAAAGAAAAGAAGAGTTCTCCTCGTTGAGGATGAAGATGATGATGATGACATCACCATCTCTGCAATGGCTTTAAAGAACTTAAGTCGTCTGTTCCACGAAAGAATCGGAACAAAAAAGACGAAAGAAGCGAGAGAAAGAGGAAGAAGAAAGAGAAGAAAAGGAGAAGGAGGAAGGAGAAAGAGAAACCGAACAAGAAGCAGAGCAAAAAGGAAGAGAAGGAGAAACTGAGGAAATCTCTTCTCCACCTGTAGGCATGAAAACAAGGGGAGTTCGGGAGAAATGAGTGACATCTTCATTTCCGAGATGAAAGTGAAGGAGTCGATCGTTCGCTGCGGACCCGAAGATGTTTATGCATCTCAATTTCCAGAGGAAGGTCATGAAGCTTCATCGCCAAACCTGCGAGATTATGCTGATCCACCATCGTGCACGCTTTTACTCCATCGAGATCGAGCGAAGCAAGTACTCGGGCGATAATGGAGCAGATTTTCGCAGAATTATGGATATTTTTGGAGATGAAAGGTCAGATATATGCCTTGGGATGCGAAGTTCAAAGCTTGAAGAATGAAGGTCAAGCTTCTTCCTGTTCATTAAATGAAAAGATGCAAGCCCTCTCTATTCGGAATCAGGCCAATGCCAAGAGTGAGGAGGTTCTACAGAAGGAAGGAAGACTTTAAGATTTGGAAGGCATTGTTCAGTCTATGGAAGATTTCCAGCTTGTCCGTGTTCCCAAGCTATCTTGATTTCATGTCATCATTTTTCAATGATGACAAAAAGGGGGAGAGATGCAAGATTTTGATTCAAAAACTCTTTACTTTCATTAAACTCTCTGGACAAATTTGAGGTTTATGGTTTAAACTGTTTGACTGTGTTTTTGTGTCTGGATGCCTAGACTTGGATTTAACTTTGCTTCTATTTATCAATATTGATATCTTATGAATGGCTTAATCATATATTGGACTAACTTATTTTCTGTGGTTGCAGAATCTAGTGTTATTCTATTAGCCATTTATTTCAATAAGATATGCATATGTGTTTGAAAAATGTTTTGCGGGTCAAAGTTATCCAAATCTGCGAGGAAGGTTTTTGTCACCATCAAAAGGGGAGATTGTTGGAGAAATCCTCATGAAGAGTTTTGAAGTTGACAAAACGTATCCTTCGGTCTAGTCGAAGTCTGCGGGACTTTGTCGGTTTAAAAGTGCGAAGACTTACGGACAGCCGGACTCAAGACTCAAAGTCTATCCTCATTGGCAGTCTCGAATCCGTTGAAGAAAGGTTATCCAGAACTAAGTGGTTTGTTCAGGATTTAACCTTATCATCTGGAGAAGATCTCATGGCTGGAGAAGACATATCAGAATCCTTTGATTGATCAAGATTGATTCAATGACTGAAGATTCGATGATTATCTATATATTATTGGAAGGTTCTACTTATGGAAACCGAGATCCTGATTGTATGGGCGAACAGGATTGATGAGCTATCAACATGTTCCTTTAATAACTCAAACAATCTTCCTAATTGATTCTGTCCAACGGTTAGATTGGAGGAATTCCTTTGGTAAGTGCCAACGGGTATGATGGCATAAAGGAGTATATAAGGAAGTCGTTCTTAGTTGTTCGAGGTGTGCGCGATAGAAGAATTCCAAAGTCGAAGCTCCCATTTGTTTAGATAAATCTCTTGAGCGAATACTTGTATACAAAAAGAGTCTATATTTGTGAGAGACCTTGAGGAGGTGTGGTAGAACATCTACACTGTGGAATCAAGGCAAAAGCTGTGCTGTAACTTCTCTTTTGATTATAGTGAAATCCAGTCGGTGGGCTGTCAGTGCGGAAGAGTGGACGTAGGATTGGAATAATCCGAACCACTATAAATCCTGTGTTTAATTTTCTCTTCCTTACTCTCTTTACTTCAATCGTATTTCAATCTATCAAGAATTGCTTCCGTATTCAAGAAAAATTGTTTGTGCGCCTATTCACCCCCCTTCTAGGTGTTTATACTAGCAATATCAGTGCGCTCTCGCTTTCGTTAATTTAAGGTTTGTGTGACATCCATGGTATCAAAGTGACTTGACAACTTGCTATGAGAATATATACAGAGGAATTTGTTGATATGAAGAATAACTGGTAGTTGTGAATATTCTCTCTCTGGGGCAAAAGATGCTTTTGACATATTCTTCCAACTTGCTGATGCGTAATGCTGACATTAGAAACTGCCTGCTTACAGGAGGGAAGCATGACAGAGAAGAGGCCCACAGTTGTTTTTGTTTTGGGTGAGCATCTACTTTTAAGTTTCTGCAACTTACTCTAGGATAACAGGGTTCTTTATTTCATCAGTATGGTCTTTTTAATAATAATTAATTCCATCTGAGTTAGCTTCTATTAGATTCTGTGATACTATTGTTCTATTAGTTGATTTTGTTAAGTAGCAGAAAGTAGATTCATTCAGATCTTTCAGCAAAGTTGCTTGAGGGATGCATCGTGTTTCAAATTTTCACTATTGCTTGTCTTTCGTTTGAAGTTTTGATCCTTCCCCTTTGGATCAAATGTTTGGTGCTTGATTTAGAGTTAGGTGAGATTTTTTTTTTGTCGGACGAAATTCAACTTTTTTACACATTTTTTTTCTTTTTAAACTTTATTTTATTTCTTCCCCCTTTTTTTCAGCATTATCTTTCTTTTTTTCTTTTATTTCAATATATTCTATTCCTTAAAAACTGAATGAGCATTCAGTAGCTCCATAATGTTAATCTAAATACAAAAGATTGATTTGAAATGCATCATACGTTATTGCTAAGGGGCATAATATGTGACCGTTTGCTATTATGCACGTTTAATAATTTTTGCTTACACTCACGATAAACTGGGGTTCATGTCTTCTAGATGGAGAATATTAGAGTTGCCTTTTTAATGGCTGGAAATTTAAATGTGGAATGCATGCTTCAATGTATACACATCGAATTTTGCTTCTACAGATTTTGATATAGGTTTTAAAATTCTTTGAACTTATTGGAAG
Organism: Eucalyptus globulus; assembly: GCA_014182545.1. Lineage (NCBI taxonomy): Eukaryota > Viridiplantae > Streptophyta > Magnoliopsida > Myrtales > Myrtaceae > Eucalyptus > Eucalyptus globulus. The sequence goes on along the minus strand of CM024723.1, from coordinate 1,424,431 downwards.
GAGTTTTTTATTTTATTGCTTCAGAAGACTTCTAAGTTCTTCTTTCCCAAAAGGTGGAGGCTCTTTCATCCTTTTTAATCTAGCTTTCTTAATTTGTAGGTGGACCTGGCTGTGGAAAGGGCACGCAATGTGCCAATATTGTTCAGCACTTTGGCTTCACCCATCTTAGTGCTGGTGATCTTCTTCGAGCAGAAATCAAATCTGGTTCCGAAAATGGGTAACAATGCCGCTGTCGTCGATATTCTATTATTTTAGAAAGCTAGTATAGATAGTATCTGCACCTGTACGTTTCGCTAGAAATATGTGCATTCTCTATTTTCCATGTGGTAGGATCCTTTTTTGACTAAACCTAATTATGTCAGTCCAGGCATGTTCAAGTGAAATTTTTTTGCATGATGCTATTTCTCTTTCTTTTATAATTATTTTTAATGCTCACTTAAACAGGATTTCTTGGTCATTTCACATTTTTTAAGGCTTTGTTTCCACTGAGATAATGTTTCATGAATCGTTACATGGCGGATGAGATGAATGAATGCACATTGTAGGAGCCATGTCTTTTAGGTTCTTTTACAATTGAGTTCTCTTTGAAAGCCCAATGACCAACCAAATTTCTTATTTCAATTGGCAGAACTATGATCCAGAATATGATTAAGGAGGGAAAGATAGTGCCTTCAGAAGTGACAATCAAGCTCCTGCAGAAAGCAATGTAGGAAAGTGGAAATGATAAGTTCCTTATTGATGGTTTCCCTCGCAATGAGGAAAATCATGCCGCATTTGAAGCTGTTGTAAGCTTGGCTACACCTATTTTTGTTTGAATTGCCTAATCTAGTATCATCCCTCACATTTCAAATGTGAGCCTATTAGCTATTGCATGTTGATCTTCCTTCCAAGAGGGATAACCAGTAAGATTTTTGCAGACAAAAATTGAGCCAGAATTCGTGTTGTTTTTTGATTGTTCTGAGGAAGAGATGGAAAGGCGCTTGTTGAATAGGAATCAGGTCAGGCGATTACTTCTTCACCACTTTACCGTACAAGTAGACTTTTTGCTTTTGTCACCTTTCCAGCTCATGTATTCATTTTAGAAATCTGATGCTTTTCCACTATTTGTTACCGGTTTTGAAGGGAAGAGAAGATGATAACATAGAAACAATAAGGAAAAGGTTTAAGGTGTTCTTGGAGTCTAGCCTCCCGGTTGTCGAGTACTACAATTCCAAGGAAAAAGTTAGAAAGGTGAGGAAATCTCTGAATGTGTTGAATCTTCTGTCGGTGTATTTGCATGATGTTATTTCATTTGATTGCTTATCTCTTTTGACTTTCATTCAGATCGATGCTGGAAAGTCTGTTGAAGAGGTCTTTGAGGCCGTCAAAGTAATTTTCACCTCAAACTCAGAGAAGGTAAAGTGGCAAAGTTGTGTTATCTTAATTCAAAGGAACAAATTAAGGTCATCAGTTGGGCTGTATCATCTTCACAAGTCGATGTGATGCTATATGTTTATTAAATGTGGTTTTGCTTCTGACTCATCCTTGTAGTACCTCTTGGAGAACCAGTACTTGAAAACAAAATCTAATGAGATCATCTAGCATAATGATGTAGCTTGTACATACTTATGTGTACATTGGTCTAAGTATGCAAGGCTTCTATTTCTACATCCAAATTGGCTCATTTAACATCAGGAGTAAAATTGCAGTTGCTCTGCCTCTTGTTCCCAATTCCTGTTTGGTCCCTCACCCAGTCTCTCTCTCTCTCTCCGACTTTAAAGCTTTTCCAGCTCCATCATTGTTTTGAATAGAAGTAATTCATGCATTGATAGAGAATTTCTAAAAAAAATTCTGTCATATTGTACATTACCCTTTTAGTTGAAATGGATGCAATGTAAAACATGTGGCATTTTTTGGTGCTTGGTACGAGTAAAAGATCAAGAAACACTTGATTGGTTGATCAATCAAGTGCTGGTTTTTCATTCTTTGCAGAGGATGCCAATTGGTTAAATTCTAGATTCTTGATAGAAGCTATTTTCATCTTATGAAGATGCAACTTCCAGGTTTTTTAGGTTTATAGCAGAATGAAAGAAGTAAAAGATTAAACATAATGACTCTTCACAACCCAATAACGAGCTTTCTAGAAGACTTTTGTGCAATATGAGAGGGGGGCTTTTCTATCAGATAGTTTGAGTAAACTCTGTGGGTAGAAATCCTTCCCTGAGAGGAACTAAAACCACAAGCATTGGGATTTACAAAGAGGTGTGTGGAGTGCTTTAGGGCTTCTACCAATTGTTCACTCTCCCTTAAATAGGAATTCGCATTTATAGGAGATAGAGTGAGGACGGCTTATGAAGTATGGTCAACATGCCAACTTATCCCAAAGTGTGTTAACTCATTTTAAGATGTTCGATTTCTGAAGCCATGGCTGCATCATTTGTAGCTCTGGAGATAGTTTGAGCCTTTGTACAGCTATACTTTTTTTCTAGACTGGCCCTACGCAGTATTTTAAGTACCACAAGTAAAGGTTGTCTTCCAAGGGCAGCTGAGCAAGGAGGTAACCTAGTGCTATGAATGGTGAATTTGGAGGTCTGCATTCTATATTTAAATGCTGAAATCATAGCAGAACACTAACAGAAAAATGCATTTTAGCACCATTAACCCGTTGTATAAAGAATCAGATTAATGTTTAGAAAGCGACAGGATAAAGTGTTTTGGGGGGGGGGGGGGGCTAAGCTGCTTTCTCCCCCTCCTCCTTGGGTAATTGGGCAAATAGTGTTTTTTTCTTTTCTTTTTTTTATCAAAGGCTAATAGTGGTTGACCTACTTTAACTCCTGCGTGTACTTTTTTACTTAATTTATTTGAATATATTGTTTTGGTAAAAAGGATGGGAACAGTAGGTGCTAATTCTATCTTGCACATATCTGCAGGCTACTGTCTAGAGCATCCATTTATGTTCTGTGATCAGCTTTGGATATCCTGAGGTAACTATTATCTCAACCTTCACAAGTACCAGTTCAATTTTGTCAATATGGGTTAAATTTTAAGGCAGAAGAAATGCATTTAGATTTTGTTCCAGTGGTCATGCAAATTCCTTTTCCTACGCTGCCCCTCGTTTTGAGATAATCAGCTGTTTGGGAGAGTACCGCTGAGTATAGTACCTCCAACAAACATTAACTTCAAGTGCATTCCTTCACCAGACGACAAATAAATAAAAAAGAATGTCCCTTTCCTTTTTCCCATATAGTACCTCCAACAAACACACAAATATCAAGAAGTAACATCTTTATATCACCGGATAAAAAGTACAGTATTTGTACATAACATAAAAGAGGAGTTCCAATAACCTAACTAAAATTTTGACATCGATAATGACTCCCTAGGCACTCTAATGAAGAAATTCTCTCACCAAAGAAAGTAACTAAGCCGGCTATTGTTAAGCCACTCGACAAGCTTGAAGCATATCTAAAGAGGCAAAAATGAACTTGCTATCCAAATCAGTGCATACTAATGCTATGCCAACATTTAGTTTTGTACCCTGAAATATATATGCATCAAAAGCTAAGAGTGGATCAGCCAAAGTTTGTACAGTAACCACCGCCTCGTTCATAGACATTTTAAACAGTAACAGATCAAAAATCCGATTTGAAAGAAGATAAGAGATAATTTAGATAGCTGTTGACTTTCCAATTTTACTCTTCATCAAAGCTGGGCTTGCAACTTTTTAACTTGTCCGATCAAATGTATCTTGTGAAATGGAAAGAAAAGGACACGCCATTTCCATAGAAAAGTGCTCTCCATTGATTATTACCCTTACCTTCAGTCCCTGTCAGATGATTGCAACAAATTTCATCAGTTGATCGATTCTTGAGATTTGGATAATCATCAACCTTTATTGCTACCAAGTTTGATGCAATTTGTAAGTCTTCGGAAATGCTGATGAGTTCAGGTGATGAGACTAGGGATATCTTTTTCAACTTGGGGAGGAAGTAGGTATTCTCGTAAATAGAAGTATCTTCACACCTCACGAAACTTACGACAAGCGGGCAGTATATGACTTCGAGCTCTTCTAAGCTTTCGAGGTTTTCTAGTAGGCCAGGTGTGAATATGACAGTCAACTGAGGACATTTGACTAAAGACAAACATTTAAGATGAGACAAACATCCTCGATGCAGTGGCCCATCATAAATGCGCCTCAAACTCTTCATACGATAGATGTAGAGATACTTGAGTGATCTGAAAAACCTCCTATCATCCTCCCATCTTTCCACAATTCACTTCTATCAACTTCATCACGCATGTTAGTTCCATCAATAATAAACTGAATCTCATTACACTCCCCACTTATGTAGCATTTTAGTTGCTTCATGTTCTCAATCCCAAAATCGGATAGCTTAGTGCCATCCATATAGCGGTCAAAGAAAAATGTAGTAGTATGCTAAAGCAACTTCTTGATATTAGTGGGGAAACCCATGCCATTTACATATTTCAAGGATCCATCCCAACATTCTAACTCAAATTCAAGATCCTCTAGGAGATGAATTATGATGTGTTCATCATCATCGCCAACAATGACTTTGAAATGTGAACGATCTAGACACCTTTGATGTGCCAAGCCATATGAATTTCCCTAGAAGTTCCACTCGCGGGAAGTGCAGTTTAAGAGTATCCAGCCTCGTCAAGCCACAAGCATCGTCAACAACAGCTTCCACAACACTACCCCACCTCTCATCCTTTGGACTAACCTCAATACTAAGCTCTTCTAATTGAGTGAGCGCAGAAATGGTGCTCTGAGGAATCAATGCATTCACTTTCGCATATTTTGAGTCGGCAAAATGTTACTCCAGAGTAAGTGAGCTTTGTTAGCTTCGCGACCTCCTTTGGCAAATCCATGATCATAGTCCTTCAAGATCAAGCACCTCAAGCTGTTGAAGTTCTCCAATCTGTGGAGGTAGCACCATCAATAGATCATAATGAGTTAAGAAAAGTCTTTTTAGGTGGGTTAACCTGAAGAGAGACTCTGGTAAGGACTTGATCCGAGTTTGGGACAAATTCAGTTTTTGAGAGCCGGCATGTAATCAAAGAAAGACGAACTGATCATTTTGAGCTTGCAATTCCTATTTAGAAACAATACTAGGAGTGCTAGACAGCAAGGATTCTCAGGTAACTCAGTCAACTGATTTTCCATCAAGTAAATCTCTATGGAACTTTGCCATTGCGTGACCTCCAAAGGCTCCGTCAGTCCTAAACCCCCGCACAGAAGGACTGTTCTGCTGTCTTCAGGTGGACTGCATTCGACATCATTACAGCAAATCTCAAGTTCCTCTTCCTACTGGTGCGGCGGCTTGAGCTGACAGAATTCGTCAAGGGTACCTCGCCATTAATTCTCTCCAATGATGAATAATTTTACTAGGCAAATAAACTATTGAAACATGCGTGTCAAATAACATATGAAGATCCCAACTAAAAACCGAAAATAGCACACAAAGATGTAGGTCCAACACCTATACCCTCTTCTGTTGAAGGGAAATTACCCTTTGCATCCTGTAATGGATGGTATAATCATAATTTGTATCCTCAGACCAACCCCACTACCTTCTCGGGGTGGAATATTTTTGTCTAGTCTAACCCCAAAATTACACTTTATCTATATGTATTGGCACTTGAAAGCATCCGGAGAAGAGAGAAATAGCGAAAAGGAAAGTTCTCAAATCAGAAGACTTCGAGTGTGTGGTATGTGAGCTGAGTATGATGTTTTCAATGTTTAGATTGCGTATGTCTTGTCTAAACATTATTTCGCACAACAATGAAGTGCACTTTTATGTATCTCCTTCGACGACAACAGAAAACCCCCAAAAAAGGGTAAATTTCTTATCATCTAAACCAACTAGTTGTTGAGAAAACTCCTATTAGATTTTGAAGTTGACAAAACTTCCCTTCTCTTATTCTTACTCCTACTCTGAAGAATATTAGACTTCTGTGTTATATTGTGGAATGCTGTCAAAGTCTATTTTACATTAGAAATCTTTCTCACTCTAATGAAGATCCAGACTGAACCCAAGTTAAGAATGGAGATATAATCAGACTCAGAATAATTGATCTTTCAACAAGGATTCAGTACGTACAAGATTTATTTATAATAAATGGCTTTCTGGCGAAAAATCTCACTTATCTTTCCAAATATATTGATGAAATCAATCACGGATTGATAAAATCAATTTCAAAAACAAGTTCCTTTTTGGGAAAAATCTACTTATGAAAACTTAGATTCTGATTGTATGGGCAATCAGAATCATCGAATTTTCACCACAATCTTCAAATGGTTACAAGATTTCCTTAATCGACTTTGTCCAACGAGTTATTAGAAGAAATTCCTCTAAAAAGTGCCAACGGTTAGAAAGGCGTGGATGAGTATTTAAGGAGGTTTTTCAGTACATTCGAGAGTGTGCATTCCAATCACTCATTCTTCATCGATAGTGCTTATAAGTTGTAATCAAGAGAGAAATATACAAAATGAGTGACTTAGTGAGAGAAAAAGAAACTCTTCACTAAGTAATTGTACTCAAATCGTTGTAATTCCCTGTTGATTCCTTAGTGAAATTCAGCCAGAAGGCTCTCAGCATAACAGAGTGGACATAGGCTTAATCTAAGCCGAACCACTATAAATCTCATGTCCAATTTTCTCTTCCCTTAACTCTTTTTATTTGGTTGTTGCAATGTTTTTCTGAATTCTACCAATTTCTAAAATATCTTATTTGAGTCTTAATTTATATTAGAAGTCTGATATCAATTAGACTTTATTTGAAGAAAATAACTTGTATTGCTTTTATTAGTCTAATTTGTTTTTACACCTATATATCCCCCTCTAGGTGGTAATACTAACACTTTCACTAGTAACCCCGCATAACAAACATCGTATCAATTTGATTGCATCGATGAACCTTGTTGCTGCCCCCCCGCTAACACTAAAGGTGTCAAATGGGTAGGTCAGGTCAGGTCATTAATGGGTCAACCCAAATTGACCCGGTAACCCATTTATGATCCATTTAGGCCCAATTTAAATTTTCGACCCAACCCATATTAATAAAATATTTTCACATTTAAACAAATTTAGAAAAAAATTATTCCTATATATATATAATGGTATTGCTAAAATAGTTTTATACACAAATTTAATGGACAATTTTTACAATTTTTAAAATAATTATTTTCAAAAAAATAATTTTAGTTATTTTATTTTTATTTTTATTTTTAGATATAATTTTCTTTTTTCTTTTTCTTTTTTATTTTTTTCGTTTTTCTTTTTTCTTCTTCTTTGGCCGGCCGCTGGCCACGGCGACGGCGGCGGCCAGCCACGGGTGAGCCTCGAGCTCACTGGCTTGCCCGGCGCCGACGAGCTCGAGGCTTGCCGGATCAACAAGGCTCGAGCCTCGCCAGGCAACGGCAAGCTCAAGCCTCGCCAAACGACAAGCTCGAGGCTCGCCGGCGTCGGGCGAACCTAGGCTCGCCCCTCCTGGACATAGGCAAGGCCTCTGCCTTGCCAGATCTGGCGAGCTCCAGGCTCGTCGCCGTCGGGCGGCTCGAGCTCGCCCCTTGCCAAGCGTCGGCGTGGCCTGCCTCGCTAGATCCGGCGAGCTCCGGGCTCACCTGCCCGGTGCCATAGCTGTGCCGGTCACTTGAAGGAAGAATAAAGGGAAAAAAAAAAAAGGAAAGAAAAGAGAAGAAAAATAAAAAATAATTATAATTTCTATTTTTATAAAAAAAAAAAATATTTTCGCAAAGTTAAAGAGAGAAGAGAGAGGTTGTGAGGTTTTGAGTAAAAATAAATGGGTTCATTTTTAATGGGTTGATAAATGGGTCTTAAATGGATTAGAGAGCTGGCCGATTTAAAACCCATATATCTCAATCTCTTTATCTTTAAAATCCATTATAAGTGCTTTAGGAAATAAGGCTTGACCCATTAACGATCCATTTAAACATAAATGGATCCATAAATGAGTCAATGACCCACTGACACCTCTAGCTGCCATCAATTCCCAGCGGCGGCGAGCCACTACCCATCTTCCCTTGCCCACTGCCCGCTTCCTCTTCCTCCTCCAAGTGCAGTCTCTCGTAAGTAGCATTAGAAAAGGTTACTATGATCAGGACGACAGGCCCCAAAGCCATGAGCAAGCCCACGATGCTTCCGCCAACCACTTGAGCTTCACCTCCAGCTAGACTTATGGTCAATCCAGTAGACCCTGGCGGAGCCCGACTTGCACCGTCCACCATGGATTTGACATTATTCCTCTCCCTCGTGAAAACAATCAGGCAAACTATATGTTGTCGAGATGGTTCTTTAGTTTAACAAGGAAAGCAAAGAGATTTGTCGTACATCTTGCTTCCAAGAGAAGTCCACCGTCCTCTCTCGGCTCTTTATCTCCTCGTTGTTTATTGACTTCGGCAACAATCGCCTATGAGGTTTGAAGTTAGTTTTCGCCTCCTAGAGTTGCTAATTTATACCTGCTCACTTTATTAATATGAAGACCTACTAAGTGATGATTGTTGACATATGGATGCTACCCACCATCTTCACTAACTTTTCATGCTGGAAAAATAATTATTTATCTATTCGTGAGTAACATTCTGATCCAACCTTTCTAATAAATTGTACTAAAAGTAGACTTTTGGACATATAATCTAATGAGAGGAAACCTTCTTTTTAACCAAATAAAAGTTTGAAATTTTTATTAAGTAGCAAAAGCGACCTTATTTAACTTTAATGAGGTGGATCTTTCTTCTAAAAAAAAAAAAAAAAAAAAGGACATGTGCACCACTAGTCCTAAAACTTGTTGCAAAAGTGCAATTGAGTTCTAAAACTTTTAAAAAATCCAATCAAATTCTCAAACTTATCAAATTGGTACAATCGAGTTCTTCCGTTAACACCATCAATTTGTCTAATGGAAATGCTAACGTAGCATTTTTTAATTCATTTGTATCTCTTATGTGGCATTTTATTAAATTTTTCCTTTAAATTTTATTCAAATAACATTTAAAAGCTTAAAAAGCTAAAATAATTTTTAGAAAAAACAAACTAGAAAAGAAGAATAAAAAGAGGCAAGGGCTACCACCACTGCCTATTGCTGGCCCAATAAAGGCCTCGTCGGCCCTAGGTGAGGACCCACATCACTTAGGTCTGGGCATGCCGCCCTGGCCTCATCATTTTGGCAAAAAGGCTCAATGTCTAGAACCAACACGTCTAACCAATACCCCTTGGTTCTAGACACTATGCAAAGAGCAAAGGTTGCAGTGAAATAGCAAAGTTGCCGATGCTGATGCTGTAGGAGCTTTGCAAGGGGCTTGACAAGTTCGTTGTTAGGGAATAAATAGCAAAAATGCTCCACTGTTGTGTTTATGTTCAGGGATTTTCATTTGTCATTCATTTACTTGGGAGGGAATTTGTGTAGAATTTGCATATGCTTTTGCCTCTCTGATCATCTCTAATTTTTTGGTGAAGAATTGTGTATGAACAACACTAGATAATATGTGGTATTTGCATTTTAGATATAGGACATGTTGGGGGTAAAAAAGTCAAACAAGTAGATCAGGTTAGATCGAAAGGATTCGATCTAAATTCACTCATTTTCATGCAAGGCAAATTTAATAGCTCATGTCAAACCCATACCCCACTCATACATTCATATTATCAACCTATGAAAATCCATATCCATCCACTTGGCCCACTTTAAGCTCTTATGTGAATGTGTTATTTAGATAAAATTTTGGACCAAATTAAAAAGTAATATAACAAAATAAGAAGATGCACATAAATAAATAAATGTGTTGACACCTAATTTTGGAAAAATAAAATTGTATTTTGAACAAATAAAAGAAAAAAAATGAAAATGGGGGAAATTGATTTGATTGAATTATGTAAGGAAATATGGGATTCCGATGGATTTCCGGATTTTGTTAAATGCAGCAACAATTTTGAAATCAAGCGAATAAGGGGCAAGAATTTTGCAAAATGGAAGAAATCTAATTAAGATCGAGCTAATTGCGAAATCACGCTCTAATTTGCAGATTTGATTTAATGTGGTAAGAGATGAAAACTTGGAAAATGCCATAAAAATGCAAACATCTCGAATCACTATAAAAGAACGCTGCATTTTTCAAGAAAAGAGGGGGAGATAATGAAAAAAAATCGTGAAAAGAATTCGTGCAAGAAAAAAAGTACAGAGAAAGGTGGAGGAGAATCCGCTAAAAAAATTTCGTGAAAAGAGCGGAGAGGATTCATGAAAGTGAGAAAAAAAAAAAAAAAAAAGGAAACCCCGTTCCCTCATCCAAGGGCATTTTTTCTTTTTCTTTTCCCTTATGAGAACCTGCAAAAGAAAAGAAAGGGAAAAGTTAGCAAAAGAAAGAGAAAAAGTGCAGAGAAGTGACATGTGGCCAGAGAAAAAAAAAGAAAAAAAGAAAAAGCAGCAGCAGCAACTGTTCGTCTTCTTCGCATGGACACCAGCCCGTGCCTGCGCCGGCCACCGCGCCGGCACTACGACGCCGGTCACCGTCGCGCCTCGCCACCTCGCCGGTTCGCTCTTTGCGCCCATCACCACAATCGTCGACACCGCCGGATCTGCAGCCAATACCCCCGCGCTTGGACCCGAGCCCCCTTGCGATTCGGAGCCACCATCGTGCAACCGCCGTCGCCGCCTTACCCTTCCCGCGCCTGGACCTGCGCCGTTTGCGACCCGGAGCCGCCACAGCGAGACCACCGCGACGCCGCAGCCCCGACCCGCTCAGCTGCCGCTCCGCGTCTCGCTGATCCGCCTCCGCCCGCACCGAATCGCGATCACCCTCGCCCGCCACTGCAGATCGCGACCCCAGCACCACTGGAGCCCGTGCGCCGCCTCGCCGCTGACGACCAGCAGTCCCGGCGCTGTTCAGCCCTCGCCGGAGTCCCAACGCCGCCAGCCGACCGCTTGCCTTCCCCGGCGTCAACCCCCTGTCTCTGTTACTCACCTTAGGTAGCTTTTCATTATTATTTTTTTTTACTTTTTACCTTTTACTTTTACCTTTTTTATAAGTTAGTTTATTTTATTCTGTTCATTTGTTATATCTTTTTTTTTTAGTTCATTTGATAGCATTTTTAGTTTGGGTATTTAATTTGTAATGGTGGATGTTAATATTTGTGAATTTAGTATGCATTATCCATAGGGATTTTGTCCGAAATTAATATAATTATTAATTTGATCCGGAGACATCAAATCATTTTTCTAATTATTTTTAATTTTTGGGATTTTTGGTAGAATCTCAATTGTTAAATCATAATAATTAATTAATTTGGTCCGTAAGACTTCGGACCAGATTTTTTAATTATTTTGAGTTGTTGTGATGATTAGGATTAGAATAATTGTTAATTTACCCTGTGAGACGACATGTTATTTTTCAATTATTTTGATCCTTTATTTAGTGATTATATTAATTGTTTAGATTTAACCCTAATTTAACAATTATTCAGCTTTAAAAAAAACTAAAAAAATCAAAATATTCAAAAAAAATTGCATGAGCATATAGGACATTAGGGTTTAATATAATAGACACGTAGGTTTAATTAATCAAATTTTTAGGATTATATTTCTAGTATTGCATTTTTAGATAATATTTTTAGGACTGCATTTTTAGATTTTTTTTTTTTTTAAAGTTAGGATTAGACTTAAATGGCCTTTTTAGAGTCTTAGATATAAGGGTTAATACCTTGAAAAACCCCAAACTGGTACACCTGTGACAAATTTGCCCCAAACTATTTTTGACCACCAAAAACCCAAAACCGGTATACCTTTGACAAATTTACCCTAAAGTTTGGGACACGTGACAAATTTACCCTCTGTTAGTTTTAGTTAAATTTTCTTGTTAAATTATAAACTTAAATAACACGTGACAATTGATCAGTATATCAATTTGAGATTTTACACTTTGTTTGTCATAATTTATAATTTTTGTGATTTTTTTGTGGTATTAATCTAATTTTTCGGAGGGTATATTAGTCACAAAATTATCAATTTTGGGTTTTTTGTGGTCGAATAAATTAGTTTGGGGTAAATTTGTCATAAATGTATCAGTTTATAGTTTTTGTAGTTAGTCGGGATAAATTTGTCACAGATGTACCGGTTTGGGGTTTTCATGGTAAAAAAATAGTTTGGAGTAAATTTGTCACAAGTGTACCAATTTGGGAGTTTTAAGGTATTAACTCTAGATATAATTGGCACATTTTCATATTCTCATCCTCTTTTTTAAAATAAAAAATAGTTTTCTAAGACAGAATAGAGTTTAAGTCAAATTAATCCCAAAAATGAATTAGAAAATTATTTCTTTTTAGATAGCTTAATTAAGGTTTTTATCAATTTCGAATTTCAATAAAAAATACAAAAATACTAGTTTGCATAATAGTATTATTTAGTTTGCATAATAGGATTATTTAGTTAGAATATGTTCACTAGTAAAATTAAGTCATGAGGTGCATGTTATTTAGATTGCATAATAGGCCCATTTAATTAGGATTTGCATATTAGTAAAATCAGGTCATTTAGTTAAAAAATGCATTTTTTTTATAAAAGAATTCTAACTCTTAAGAAAACCCCCAAAAAAATGTTTACTTAGTGTGATGCAATTTATTTATTGAGTGCTTGAGCATCTGTGTGATCACCTTTTTGCATGATAGTAATTTAGGTTAAAATAAATCCAAACTACCTGTAAAAAAACATTTTTTGAAAATTAAAAAGAAATGGTACCGAAAGGGCATTAGAGCAATCTAATGTAACCAAGTCCATGTACCCTTAGTCTCTGGCTCGTAGGAGTAAAATAATTCTCCCGTTATTTTACTTAGGTGTCTAATCGACCTATCATAAACCGATTAGTGGCGACTCTTAGTTAATAACCTTTTGCATATTTAAAAATTTAGACTTAAGTCACGATTTGGTATAGGCTTGGGAGAGCCCGAGCTAAGTTTAAAAAACTTAGTAGTCCATTAACCTAGTTTTAGGTGGTACACGCGAAATATAGGTCGTGACAAAATGGAATTAGTAACTCACAAAAAAAAATTACTAATTCATCAAACACCCAAAGCAAAAGCTAATATCCTCACATAAAACACAGGTCTAGTACAATGTACAAATTTCATCACGTGCCCACTATCGGCACGGGCGAGCTATGCAATCACTCGAAACATTTTTGACTGACAGGAGATGAAAATGCCTCTTTTCTTTTCTTTTTTTTTGAAAATGCCTCTTTCGAGAGCATTGCGTTTGAGCCAAGTTCATTTCCTGCCGACGCCACATCGCCCCTGAAAATTGATATCCACGACGGTGGCAGCGCGACAACTAGAAATTGCCAATGGAAGAAATGAAAAGATCAAAACGCTTTCAGGCATGAAAGCACATGACAAGCGCACACGCAAATCTCCCCACAATCCGATTGTGCAAATTACTCAACTAATTTGCACAATCACGAGAAAGGCAATGCGACTCGATATCTCGCGATTACTCGTTAAGAAATTTTCGTATCTCGCCGAGTTGAAATCGACATCCAATCTTGCAATCAAACGTGTATAATTCCTTATCGCTAATTATCTCAGGAGTTAGTTGGTGACAAATTCATGCTAGCAATTTTTTTTATTTGTTCATGGTTATCTTTGAACTTTTAGTACGTATTTAATTTAGTCTTTGGACATTATGAAAATTTATGATATCATCTCCAATTTTGAAATAATAGAAGGATTACATCAAACATTTTCATATAATTCAAGGCACATTGAACATGTGTAAAAAGTTTATAGGTTATATTAAACAAACTAAAAGTTTATGAGCCATATTGAACATTGAACTAAAGCAACAAATTAAAAGTTCATATACTACCTTACACATTTGGTCAAATTTTATAGATCATTTGTATCATTATCCCCATAAAAAAATTACTAAGTAACTTTTTGATTTTGATTAATGAAATTATGCATTAGAAAAAAAGATTGTCTGTCCATCCGTTACTGGTAGTTTATTGAGAATATTAGGGCGCGTTTGTTTGTGTTTCTATTTAAAAATTGTTCCGGGGAACAGAAATAGAAAAAAATATTTCTGTTCGGGGAACAATTTTGAACAAAAATACGCGTTTGGTAAACTTGTTCAGGAATAAAAAATAAACAGAAACATGTTTGGTAAATTTGGATAATTTTTTTATTTCTTTTATTTTTTCTATTTTTTTTTTTTTTTTTTTTTTTTTTCTTTTTTTCTTTTTCATTTTTTTTTTTTCTTCTTTTGGCCGGTCGCCGGCCGAGCCGGCAGCCGGCGACCGGCGGCGAGGCCGAGCTCGCCCGGCGGCGCGGCGCGCGCGGCCCGCGGGCCACCGCCCCGGCGGGCCGAGGCTCGCCGGCCCGCCGGGCGGCTCGGCCTCGCCGGCAGGCGAGCTCGGCCGGATCAGGCGAGATCGAGCTCGCCCGGGCCGGCGCGAGGTCGGCCTCGCCTTGATCCGGCGAGGCCGAGCTCGCCCGGCGGCGGGCGAGGCGCGGCCTCGCCCGGGCCACCGCCCGGCGAGGCCGAGGCTCGCCGGCCGGCGGGCGGCTCGGCCTCGCCGGATCTGGCGAGATCGAGCTCGCCCGGGCGGCGCGAGTCGGCCTCGCCATGGGCAGGCGGCTCGAGCTCGCCCGGATCCGCGAGCCGACCTCGCCCAGCGGCGGCGAGCCTCGGCCTCGCCGAGCCACGCCCAGTCGGCGTCGCTTGGCGGTGGCTCGGCGAGGCCGAGGCTCGCCCGGCGGCCCGGGCGAGGTCGGCCTCGCCGGATGGGCGAGCTCGAGCTCGCCCAGCCATGGCGAGGCCGACCCTCGCCCGGCTACGGCGAGCCTCGGCCTCGCCGGGGACGGCGAGCGTCGGCCTCGCCGGGGCCGGCGAGCCTCGCCGTGGGCTGGGCGAGGCCGCCGGCCCTCGTCGGCCGGTCGCCGGCCATGGGCGAGGCCGGCGACCGGCCAAAAGAAAAAGAACAAAAAAAAAAGAAAAAAAGAAAAAAAACAAAGTGTTTCGATTTGTGTTTGAAACAGAAACAAGTTTTTGTGTTTTGCTGTTTTTTTTCTTTTTTAAAGGGAAAAAAAAAAAAAAAGCAAACGCACACAAACGCGTTTTGTTCCTTTTTTTTTTTTCAGGGAACAAAAAAAGAAATTTTTGTTCGCGGGAACGAAACAAATTCAAACATGCAGGCCCTTAGTTAGCTCCAACGAGAAAAGTAATCCTCAAAATACAAGACATTAGTTATTTTTGTCTCGTGGCTGTGCTTTTCATTTGATAACGTAGTGGGTACTCAGTCATTATCAACGACAACAACTATCAATGGATTAGTTTCATTGTAATAAGTAACCATTAACTTGGCGAAAAATGGTAGTTTCTTCATTTAAATAGTAACTTCGCATACGAAATAAATTTGATTGCACCATTATCGCAAGTGTGGCAAGGAAATTTTTCAAATCGAAAAAGGTAAGTAATTTGAGTCTAATACGAAGATTCAATGTGTATTTTTCATCGAGCATTACGGATGAGTGACATGTTGAGCCCAACCCTCAACAACGCCTGGTCATCACTTCTACTTCTCACACCATTAGCAAGCTTTAGGGGTGGCAAATGGGTGGATTGGGTCGAATATGGGTCGACCCATATTTGACCAATTTAACCCATTTTGACCCATATTCATGTAGTGTAAATCAAGTGACCTATACCCGACCCGACCTATACTCGACCCATACCAGACCCGACCTGTATTGCTATAACCTATTACTATTCTAGGAAAACTCACTTCTACTATATGTTGATTGGATTAAAACTTCAAATTAAATTAAAAATAGTAAATAAAATAAAATAAAAAAGTTTTAAAAAAACCTATAAATTGAAATATTTATAAAGAATTAGACTATGCACACGCTTCCCTTATTTGAAGTGAACATACCATTGAATAACTAAAAACTGTGACATGAAATTTTTTAACTAAACTTAAAAAAAAATCATTTTTATGATTTTTTATTAAAAAAAAGTATTGTTAAAACATTATTATGCAACACAAATTTTTTAAACAATTTTTATGCAATACAAATTAAATGGAAATTTTTATAATTATTATAAATATAATTTTTTTAAATTGAATTTTTAATTTTTTAGAATATAAATTTTAATTATTTTTAATTTTAAAAATATAAGTTTTAATTTTTAATAATATAATTTTTAATAATTATTTTTTTCTTTTTTTTTTTCTTCTTTTACGGCTGGCTGCCGGCCACAACAACGGCCGGCAACTAGCCACAAGTGAGGCTCGAGCTCATCGACATCGGGCGAGGCTTGATCTCGCCGATCTAGCGAGGCAAGGCCCCTCTCGACGCCGGCGAGCTTGAGCTTCGCTGGCCTGTTGTCGGCCGTCACCCTACCGTCCATCAAGTAAGGAAGGAAAAAAAAAAAAAGAAAAAAGAAAAAATTGAAATATGAAATTAATTAAAATTCGATTTTTCTTTTAAAAAAATATTTTATAAAATTAAAGAAGGCCATGGCCCATGGATTCAAAGTGGGTCATAATATGGGTTTATTTTCTCAAACCCATTTAGGCCCATTTCTTTTTGTGCTTTATTTTCTCAAACTCATTTTTGACCCATATTTAATTTTCAGTTGACACATATCGACCCATTTAACTAAAAATGGATCATAATATGGGTTTATGACCCATTTTGCCAGCTCTAGCAAGCTTCCACATGTAAAAAAAAAAAAAAAAAAAAAAAAAGCAACTTTAATGATAATCTTGTCGGTAATTTGCTTATATAGTTAGTAGCTTTCTCAATTGGAAAATAGAAGTCTACGCATATCTAGCGACATATCCACTTGATTGATAAGTCCCAATATATATAAAAGAGAGAGAAAAAATCACGAAAAACCTTAAACTTTGCCCAAAGTGATAGATTTGCCCCAAACTTTTTTTTATGACTTGAAAAATCCTGAACTTTGTCAACCGTGACACATTTACCTCAAACTTTTTTTGTGATACAAAAAATCCTGAACTTTTGTCGTGTGACACATTTATCCTAAACTACAGGGCATTTTGGTCTTTTTACTTTTTAATTTTTTTACTTTTTTTCTTATTCTTCTCTCTTCCCTTTGCGAGCCATGGCGGAGCCGGTAGAGAGAAGCCGGCGTCCGATGAGGGCTACCCTCGCTGGCGTCGGGCGAGGGTTGCCCTCGCTTGGGCTGGCTAGGGCGGCCCTCGGCTGGGTTGGGGGAGGGAGGCCCTTGCCTAACGCTGGTGAGGGCGACTCTAGCCAGCGAGGGCGAGGGCGACCCTCACCCAACACCGACTTCCCTGCGCTGGCTCCACCATGGCCGACTGGGTCGGGCGAGGGCCTCCCTTGTGCCCTTGCCCAGATTCGGTGAGGGCACCCCTCCAGCAAGGGCAACCCTCGCCCAACGCTGGCTTCCCTCTGCCGGCTCTGCCATGGCTGGCGAGAGGGAAGAAGAAAAAAAAAAGAAAGAAAAAACATATAAAAAAAGACAAAAATGCCCTTAATGAGGTAAATGTGTCACGGTTTGGAAAGTTTGGGGTTTTTTAGTGACTTGACATACATACGTGATTAATAAATTTGATTTGACCATGGAAAATTATTTGTTAACATACTATGTGCTTCAATATTTCGTAAAAGTTCGATGACCATTTTTCAAATGAATAGTCTTCAAATCATGCATCTGTCGGGTAGTACTGCCTCCCCTTATAGACAATATTTGCACGGATCTCCATTAATGCATCATATTGAATAGCTAAAAAAAGCCACAAAGTACTTTAAATTATGTTCACTGCAGTACATTTACTTTGAATTTTCTTCCATTAAATCATAAACCCAAAGCTTATTTTGGTATCAAACATATATCCTAAATTAATTAAGTTGACAAATTATGTGGCTACCTGCATTTTGCGTTTTTGAGCATGCTTAGAGCCTTTAATCACGTCTCGATGAAAATATTGGAAATAACAGCCAAGGAATGAAATCTCGCTACTAATAATTATATATTGAACGATGGAAAGCAAAAGATACAAATGTGACGTTCACATGATAACAATATGTCAACCCACTATATGTCTTATTTTTTGTTTTTGTTTTTAAAACTTCCTCCTTCGTTTTATTCCTTGGTTTAGCGGGAATGGTGGCAATGGCGATGATAAGGGTAGCGGTGATGAAAGAAAAAAATTGATGAAGAGTAAATGTGTGGCATGAGTTTAATGTTGGGATTTTCAACATAGTTAAAATTAATGTTTAGATAAATGTGTCGTATGAATATAAGTTTGAAAATTTTTGTATTACAAAAAAATTTAGGGTTAATACCCTGAAAAACCCCAAACTGGTACACTTGTGACAAATTTACCCAAAATTATTTTTTTGACCACCAAAAACCCAAAACCGGTATACCTTTGACAAATTTACCTCAAACTAGTACACTTGTGACAAATCTATCATATGTTAGTTTTTATTAAATTTTATTGTCAAATTATTAAGTTAAATGATACGTGACAGTTGATTAATATACAAATTTAGGGTTTTACGCTCCGTTTGTCACAGTTTACAATTTTTTGTGATTTTTTTTATATTGATCCAATTTAGCGAAGACTATATTTGTCACAAATTTACCAATTTTGAGTTTTTTGCGGTTGAATAAATTAGTTTGGGGTAAACTTGTCATAAATGTACTAGTTTAGGGTTTTTTATGGTTAGTCGGGGTAAATTTATGACAGGTGTACCAGTTTGGGATTTTTCAAGGTATTATTCCAAAAATTTAAGATAAATGTGTAATGCAGGTATTCGGCCCAAAAAAAAAAGTGTAATGCAGGTACACATTACCTTCGTATAAATTTGACATTTTTCGTATAACAAAATTCTCTTGAGATAAAGGTGTTACGAGGATGGATTTTACCATGAGGTGACTTTTTGTTTTTCTACGTAAGAAAATTCAGCAAAAAAAAGTCCTAAAAACATTTAACTTTATTTTTGTACGAAACTAGTCACGACATTGACTCTCCACTTACAATGCAGGTATGTCACATGTGGTCCAACTCGAGTCGCTACTTAAGAAAACGAATAAGAAGGCGAATGATTGCACTATTAACGGGTTGCAATTAAACGCGATCATAAAAGCGAACTAATATATTAATGCATTCAAAGGTAATATCTATTCGTTTTTATCTTCCCTCAAACTAAACCGAACTAATAGAAAAACAAAAATATATAATTTATATCACAATAAAAAGGGAAAATTCTCAACAATGACCTAAAATGTCAATTTTTTTTTTTTTCAAATAAGTATTTGAAGTGGGTATTTTTAAGTAAACGCCCAGCCCAAAGTGCTATCGTTTTCTCAAATAAGAATTCAAAGTGCTCATATTAATTTAAAATAAGATATTGAAATGGACATTATTTCAAATAAGGACCTGAAATGCCCTTATTTTATCAAATAAAGGCTTGAAGTGCCCATATCAATTTCAAAGAAGGGTTTGAACTCATTGGCTATGAAAGGCAATTTTGTCTTTTTTCCTTTTTTATTTTCTTGAAAAGAAAACTGCAAAAAGGAGAAACATAGAGTCATCGCCCCATTGCCGGTGGGGGGCGGCAAAAGGTTGGTGAAAGTCACCAACCAGAGGCGAGGTTGTTATTTAGGCGTCAACAACCCTCCCGGCATTAGCTGCCAATCAGCTAAAATATTTTGCTGGTCAATAATGTTAGATTCTTATTGAAACATCTATAATCACATTAGTTCATTTTTGAAATTAATATATATATTTTTATTTTAAACAAGATCTATTTTAAATTCTTATTTTGATATTTCGAATATTTCACAATGAAAATGATAATAAAAAAAAATCCAATATCATAACTAAAAGGTAATTGATCTGGTTACATTAGCGGCGAATTTGCAGGAGGAAAGCTTCATGCCATCAAGCCGTCGCTGTTGCCACGTCCACGTGGCGCGATCTGAAAGGGGCCTGTCCTCCATCGGCGCGGCAGCAACACCAGTTAGGTACGACCATTCGGTTGCAGCCTTGCAGGGGAGTGCAGAGAACGTCGCGCTTCGTCGTCTTCGTCTCCATCTTCTTCGTCTTCTTCGTCTCCCGCGGCGCCGCGACTCTCTCTCTCTCTCTCTTCCTCCTCCGTCCTTCCTGGAAACCCTCGAGAGAGGTCGAGGATCGCGCAGGACGACGGTTGTAGCTGCTGCCGGGGTGAGGGAGGCGGGAGAGCGGGGGGCTCTACCTCTGTTATGCTGCATTGCCTCCGCTCCCTCAGGCAACCTTCCGCCTTTTTTGGCTTTTTCCGACGTTCTTGCGGGGAACGTGTCGCTTGAGCTTCGATCGGCAGCTCGTTGATCCTGACGTGTGCCCGGGGTTTAACTACTTTCTCCTATCGCCGGAGCTGGGAGTCGGTTGGCGAGGACGTTACGCACGCCGGAAAGGGGTTGGCTGGCTTCTTACCCGCTTCTGCCGACCCGCGTTCGAGCCCTGCTTGAGCGATCATTTTATCAGCGAATTCGCGTAATGTTCTCGTGTTTACAATATCCTGGTGACGTGTGTTCGTTTGGTTTGTGGGATAACGAAAAGACGGGAAAGAATGTTAGTAGGGGAAAGGGAAAATCACGAGAAATATGATCTTTTCTGAAATCGTACATGCAGTTTTGAACCTCTACAGTCAAATGTGTTGAGGGGGTGATGGTTGTTTCCTCTGCTCTTCTTTGCACCATGACAGGTTTCGGGCTGGCTAAAGGATGGAGCCAAGCCAGAATTGCGGGAGCATCAGGAAGAGGCCTGCGGAGCAGGCGATGAATGATGGTGATATCGACAGGATATATAGATTAGGTGATTTCTTGATCTTGTCACGTTACCATTAGGATTGGAACATCAACCCTTTTGTGGCTTAAGGCTGAGAATTTGTGGAACATTAGAATCCATATTGTGGCTTATGGTGGAAGCTGTACGAAGGATGATGCTTCTTTGCGTTGATCTAGTTGTTGAACTGGGTGCATCTTAGAACTTCTCCTATAAAAGGAACCTTTTCTTTTCAAATAGAAATTTTATACTAAGCAAATCTACAGGAGGTGATTGATGACTTGTTTACTGGATAAATATGAACAATTGTAAACATGCATTCTTGTTGTTTCAACTAAATTAGTGAACAATAAATGAGAGTAATGGAAAACAACATTGAAGCTTTTCCTTTGTTTGGAAGTATCGCTGCCAGTTTGCTAATTGCCAACAAAACTCTTCTTTAAGTCTGAACCACGTAGGACTTCATCGATGCAGACATCTTTCAGCCATATATTATGAATCATAAGTTTCACATGGAGATTGTCGCATTTACTTCAACATGATGGGCGTCTGATGCCATATGATCATGGGCTAACTATATTTTAATCTTTCATCTTGATGCTTCTGCTAGTTGCATTCTTATTGAAATTTTGTTGGGTTTGAACTTTGGAGCCTGACTCACTATTGTTTTGAAATTGCAGCTTGGATATATCTGATGAAAAGATCTCCATCTTTGACACTGGCCCTGGAATGGATGACAGTGATGAGAACTCTATAGCAAAGTGGTATTGAGTACTCTAAAGCAATTTTTTTCTTCCCTATTTAACCCGAACCCACACATGCACCCACACACTCACTTGTCCATGGCAACTTACACCATAAACTGTATCTTGGCTTGAGGGGACAGAATTTTAGGAGAGAATTCTGTGCTTTGGGTAAATTTTGGTTATCTAGTTGAAAACGAAGAAATAACATTGGCGACATGACTTTTTGAACATGCTTTGATAATGTGGAATTACATCGTCTTCAGATGATTACTTGAGTCAATTATCTATTTTCAGAGTTATGCAAGTTTGCTTCTTCTTTGTAAGGATTACATAGGATGCCTGAATTTGATTTATATCTAATTAATTTGAATGTTTGCAGTGTGATGGTTTGTCGAATTTGAGGAGGACTATCAGACCAGTCCATTTCGAGGTATGGAATGCACCGTTAGTACGGTGGACTCTAATATTAACTCCTATGGCCACATAATGCTTTTACTTTTTAGCTAGCCTCAATTAAGCTATGTAACTATGTTGTTCAGCTTTACAAACAATTTCAGATTTCCTTGTTCTTGCTATGCCTACAAATATATTAAGTAATTTGAGAAGGCTTGCTATTTATAGTGTATGGTTTGCAGAAACAATAATACGCATTATTGCTTTTGTCTTTTTTGTCCACTATGAACAGGCAGTTTTGTACATTCTTAATATTGGGATAGAAAAGGCACAATCCAGCTATGTAACTAGGTCGTTCAGATTTATGAACAATTTCGGATTTTGTGTTCTTGCTATGCCTACAAATATATAAACTAATTTGAGAAGGTTTGCTATTTAGACGCTTATGATATGAGCGTGTCATAGTGTATGGTTTGTTGAAAAATAGTACCCATTATGGCTTAATGGGATCTCAAAGTAAGCTTTTGCACCGTGAAATAAGTTTGTGCTTTGTCAGGTTAATGGTATTGATTTAGCTGAAATTGAAGGAGGGGAGGTTGCAATTACCAACTTGCATTCATGCAATGGTCCTGATTTTATAATTCAAGTTCATTTTTCGATCTGAGAGGACACGCGCAAATAGAATACTCGGTAAGTATCTGTAGTTCTCTGTCCCATTCTTTATAGAAGAGGAGACAGAGTTATATCATCTTTTATTCTAGGTTGTCCACCTTTTATCTTTCTTAGGCCCTTCTTTCATCTGTTGGCATCAATGCTTTTAGTACTAGTTTTACCTAAGAATGTCACTTAGATTGTGCTTTTCTCTAATATAAAAAGCTGCAATACTTTTCAGGTTCCACAGCAATTCACGAGGCTAATGCTTGCCTGAAGTGTGTCTACTTTCCTGTTGTTCAGGTATGGCAGTATATTCTTATAGTTTCTTTTCTTTTCAGTTTCCTGCGGAGGAAGTTCTTAATATAAGTACTCCAGGGGAAGGAAAACATTGAGAGAATCTTAGAGAAGTTAGAAGCTGATGGATGCAGACTGGCTGAAAGCTATAAATCTTTCAGTCGAGTGTCAATCCGACGTCTTGGCCGACTGCTTCCAGATGCTTGCTGGGTGAGTTGTGGATCTTTTTGGATATTATAATCAAACTAAAAAAAGCTGATGAAACGAAAAGCCCAGGCATCTCCCTTGCATTACATAAGATAAGGATAGTGAGTTGCAGGCTTAAATGCCTAGAAGCAATAGCACATTTAACGGTCCTTAAAACTTATGCTGCTCCAAAATAGTACAGCTTACATTGTTATTGATCACACATCTTCAAGCCTTTATCCTTTTGTATACAGCCCCCAGTTAACAGATGGATATTTAAACCTCTTTTTTGTCACTATCTAGATCTAGTGGCCCAGTAGTCTTGCATAATCCATTTTCCACAAACCATCCAAGAAGCGAGGTTTAGACACCTGGCCCCATGGTTATCCTTTCGGAAGTTGGACGACTATGACTGCAATTGCTCATCTAATGGATACATCAAGAAAGCAAGCATTCTGCAAACCTGGAAAAAGTCTGATTAAAATATTCAACAGATGGAGTTTGTGTGATCCATATTTCTTGCCTCTAGTTGCCCTAATATGAAAGGTCAAACAGTCGTTGCTCATTCCTCGCATGAATTTTAAGCAAACCCGGTCATGTTTAAAGCTGGTATTTAGTATAACTTCTTAGGCTGGTTTATAAGTTTTTATTTTTGGCCAGGCTGGTTTATAGGTTTGATGAGACCATTTTCTTACCTCTATGTTGTGGCTGCTGTGCTGGGAATAGAAGACATCATGTAACCGGTTGTGTGCGTTGCATGTTAGAACAATGGTGAAATGACATCCTGACATTTCAAAACTTCTTTGCTGTTGTGCTTCAGTGCAACTCATGTTATCAACTCTAGTAAATTTTTCAAATGGTAACCCCACCAAATCATGCTCTTCCTCTTTCCTTGGTAGGCAATCTTGCCTAAAACTTATAGTCTATGTCTATGTGCTTTTACATCCAGCAAATGCCCGTGGCAACCCATTATGTCTATGACAACCACCAAAATGAACTTTTCTTGTTTCAGATCTTTGCCCACATCAATTGCATTTTGATCATTTCTTATCCTCCCTTTTAGTGCATATATGCAAATGTTGACATCATCTTCTCCAAGCTAGTGAGTCAGCTAATAAGAAGCATTTTGCAAGAAACATGCTTATACCTGTATTTTCTCGATTTTCACGCTATTAACAGTCAAGGTTTTTTGTAATTCATTTCGTATATTGTGAAATATCATCAAACTTAAGATTTCTTCCAAAATGAAGGAATTTCTGACAAGATTCGCAAGAAAACACAAATACTAAACATATTGTGGCTTATCTTATAA
This sequence comes from Eucalyptus globulus, assembly GCA_014182545.1. NCBI lineage: Eukaryota > Viridiplantae > Streptophyta > Magnoliopsida > Myrtales > Myrtaceae > Eucalyptus > Eucalyptus globulus. The sequence continues at coordinate 1,400,017 of CM024723.1, read as the reverse complement.
AAATTTCATGTGCACATTGAGAAGGTCTGTCTGAGAAACTTGATGTAATTGAAAATTTTGGGTTAAATCAAGCGTCATTGTCAAGTATTTGATGCGTCCCTTTGTCTCTCTTTAACTGTGGTAAGTAATGTTCTCATAGTTGCTTTCTACTACAGGGTTTGCTTCCATTCATGGAGAGACATAAGAAAGGAGATAAAGCTCACTTATTCAGGAGATCTTTCTTTAGAGTTAAATGTTTTATTGGTATGGTTATCACTGATTATTAGGACCTTTCTTATCTAGTGGGACTGCATTTTCTTTAATTCTATACATCATGAGATGTCTTACTTATATTTTGATGATGCAGAGACTGATGCTGGATTTTCTCCAACACCTTCCAAGGTGAGGGGAACTCTACTGCCTATTCATGGGCCATCAGGCTTTCATTATTAGAATACTTAGTGGTCCCAGTTCTGACATTTTTATGTAACTTAAGACTTTCAAATGCTTCGATCTACTGAAAACATATGGACTAGGAACTAGAGATTTCTCGTAGCAAGGCCAAACAGAGTGTGCGGTTTTGGAGGTGCAAACCAGAGCAGGAACACAAAAAAAAAAAAAAATGTCTCCAGCTAATTCATGTCTTTCCATAGGGATTCTTCTGAAATTTCTTGATGTATGTTGGTAGGAATGTGCCTTCTTTATGGATAAAATGGTAGCATTTTGAATGTTGCCAGAGGGATTCTTCTGAAATTTCTTGATGTGTGTTGGTAGGAATGTGGCTTCTTCATGGATAAAATGGTAGCATTTTGAATGTGGCTGTCATAAGTTTGATCAGAGTTGAGACCTCTTTATGTTGTCATATTAGCACATATGAATTCAGTGTTATATCTCAGGGCAAAACATGTTGTCATTTGTCTGTTATTTGTCAGTTGACAGTGATGTTTCCAATCTTTCTCATCGCTGTTACCTAGCTGGAGAGGAGGTTAGAAGTATGCATACACAGTAGCTGTAAGCCTTTGCAGTAAAATATTGTTCTTACTAAAATTTAAAGGTTTTTGAGTTGACGTTTGTAGATTTTAGGATGAGTACCTTTTCTATGACATCTTAAAATAATTTAATAAATTTTTAAATTCAATTAATGATAAATGACAAAAGTTTGATGATCAACATTTCAAAGACAGGTCTTCTTTACTTCCTTTTCTTTTGGTTCTTCATTTGTCTAGTATCTATTGAGCTGACTCTTTGTTTGATAAGTAAATAATGTACTTTTGGAAAACATCGAAACCGAAACATGTCTATCTTATGTAAGTGGTTCATTACTTGAAATACTTTGCTTTACCAAAAGAGTTTATGTGTGAGATTTTGTAAGACTGCTACCACCAATTGTTCTAAAAGCTTAAGTTAGTAGATAAATGCGTGTTTTAATATTTTAATATCCTATCACTCACCCTCATGCTTAGTTTGGTCTTTTTTGCTGAGTATTAAGCATGAAAAAATTTCATTGGGAGGCAAATAGGGGTTTGAAAAGATTCAGAATTAGGACCTCCTACTCTGATACCATGTGAGATTTTATAATATCACTATCAATTGTTCTGAAAGCTTAAGCTAGTAGATGAATGCATGTTTTGATATTTCAATATTCTGTCAAATCAAAGGACCAAAATTAGGTTGAAGGACGTATAGTCATCATCTAAATTGCTTGAGAAATGTAAATAGCTCATCTTCTTGTGGAACTTTTCATATAGAGATGCTCAATGCTCCATTCTTTTGAAGACGGATCGGCCCGGCTGACACAGCCCATTTACCGGTGCTCTTAGAAAAATTGGCGAGGCCTCTTGATGGAGTGAAAGGTCATGCTTGTACATATTTCCACTATCTTCAACTTAAACTTACGTGGTTTCCACTCCAAAGTCCTTAATGAATTTTTGTCCATTATCTAGGAATAAATGTTAAAATCTACAGAGAAGAGAAGTTGTTGACTCCTTTGCAACTGGAAAAGGAGTATTCTGATTGGATTATCCAAAAGCATGATCGTTATGATGAAGAGGTTGACAGCGGCGAGGACCAAGCTGTTTTCATAATCAACCCTGGAAACAAGAAGGCACTTGGTGTATCATCTAACGGTATGTAGAAGTGATATATATCATAATCTGGTGGATTACCGGTGAAGTTCTGCTATGTCACATGATAGTGGTTCGCTATTCAGTTTTTTCTGTCTTGCGCAAAATGTTTGATATTATTTGAAATTCTTTGACCACACTACTTCCTGTTTTACCTATTATTTGTTTGCTTTGCTGCTCATGGTGCAATTAGTTAATATAAAAATTTATATCTTAGTTGTGAGAGTGCACCGTCGGATGAAAAGGAAGGGAGTGTCTTGGAGATCTGGCCAGAAAATCAAAATTCTCAAAGGAGCATGTGCCGGAGTGCACAAGAAGAATGTCTATGCTACTCTGGAATATTTTTTGCTTGAAGGACTTCAAGGAGATGGAGGTGGTAAGAAATGATATACCTGCGTTTATTTAATTGCTTTTACTTCGAGCTTTCTGCGAAAAGATACTTTTATCGTGGGCATGTTAGATTATCTCAGTAGTATGTCTAACAGATAACGTTTATACTTAAACAGAATCTAATTTTTATTTGAGCATGCGATTCGAAGCATAAAGAGATACTCTGCATCTAATATGTACAGACATTGTAGCTTCTATGGTAACTCTAAGTTTCAAAGTGGTGCCTATTCCATAGTAGTCAAATGATTTTTCAGACAATTTATTTCACCATCAATGACTTGATTTTTATTATGTTTTCCAAGGAGACTTGGACAGAAAAGGAGGTTCCTTAGAAGTGTCCCACATTGATCAGTGGAAGCATTTTGCATTCAAACCATCAGTCAGTACTTATGCTCCCTAGGATTGAAATGAAAGAATTAGATCATGTATTAATTTGGAGAAAAATCTTGGGATCAAGTTTTAACCGTCTATCTGCTCATAGGGGATTTCCAGATCAGAAGATCCCTCAACTTGATTGAGAAAACAGTTTATACATTGTGACGATGTTTCTCTATTCTATTCAATGAAGTGTATTGGTTAATTGATCTGACCGTCTTCTCTGCGGGGAAGCACGAATCATATGCAGGTGAGTCACTTTTCGATTTTTCTGTGGTTGAAGTGTTTTCAGTTTTCATCACGATTGGATACCTCAAGATTCTGCTAACAAGCTGTCCCTGCATTATTTTGCGTGAAAGGCCACTAGGGGTGCCTAATGAGAAAGGCTGCATCCTCAATAAGCACGATGGAAACATTTGCTTGGAGGTTCGAGTTACGTATCTATACCTATTGGAGTAATTGACTCTGGAGAGGTATCTATTTGATTATTTGAATGTCATTTTACTTCTTTATGTCATATAATGTCTAAAATCACGATTCTTTGTGGTCTCTACTCAATCTTGAGCTTCCAAATCCAGTTAGTAGCTGTTGGGAAATCCGAGTGGGAGTGCCAGTTGGAGAAGCAGCGCTTGAAAGCTCCATCTTCAATTGACTTGCTAGATGCCAATCAATGTGAAGAGTTAGGAATTCATGAGGTACGTGTCTAATTAGGGTTTTGTAAATCGATCTTCAATTCACAGGTGACTGCAGAAAGTAGTTCTTGAAGCATCCTATATAAGCTTGTTCGAGCATTTTATAGCATCTAGGTGAAATCTGTTGGTCTGAAAGGCTAAATCTGTTGGTCTGAAAGGTTTAAGAGCTAAGGAGATTTTTTGCATGATGTTACATATTGTGTTCCTTCTCCTTAGAATAACTGCTGACCTGAGAATACTATTGAGATTTATCTGTCCTCCGTCTATATTACTAGCCTATTCATATTTTCTTTTTTGTCTTTTTGTTTTCAGGCGTTACCAGTTCATGCACCCATTCCTGCTGGACAAGACCCTCCAAAGGAAATTGTAGCCGTTGTTCGGCCAGCAAATTTCAGTTATTCCACTGCTCCGAAGAACTTGGATCAGAAGTACATTGTCAAAAATAAAAAGGAAATGTCAATGGAAGTCAAATTCAGTGGCGATTCTGATATTTGTCGAGAAAGTATTCTTTATTCATCTCGCGTGACACCATCTTATTATAGAGGATATCATGGTCTATACATCTTTTCCTTGCAGCACAAGTCTCATGAACTATTTCAGAAATCTGGTATATATAAATTTCTGTTGCATATGGTAAGCAAGCATCTTTAACTCTTTTCTGCCAGCTAAAGAAACAGGGACAAACTTTATCACCAAATGCTCTTTTTATTGTGTAATACCTCTCAAACATTATTTTGTTGACATGTACTTTTGATCAGGATGAGACAAGCTGTAAAAACTATGAAAAAGAAGTGACAGTTCTTGCATCTGCTGAGGTTGGAAGGTGGCAACTTTTGGGCTATGATAAGAATGAGCATCTTAGAGTCAGGTAAGGATGGTAAGAAGTTTTTGATAGTACCAACTTTTTACTCTCTTGTTGTATATGTGGAGCTCCAGGTTTGTAATGTAATTTGTTGGCTATTTTGACAGGGTTGGATCATGCTTTCCACCTTTAGATGTTGCATGTTATGACAAATATGGGAACCTCATTCCATTCCCATCAACTCCAAAAGTCAATTTGCAATTTAAGATGGGTAACGGCATGTTGATTTGTGTAAAGAAAATGAAGGAAGGCCTTTCATCGACAAAAGGACTCTAAGAATTAAGGTGCCATGCGCATCTATTTAATATGTCCGGCCCATCTCAGATTTGCACACTTTACTAAAATTTAACTCTATCGAGATACATTAGTATCTCAAGCATTGTTGTGGTAACTCAGATTTTCTGATTGTGTAGGATATACTAATAGAAAGTGGGGATTTAGACATCATCCGGCCAAACTATGAGGGCACAATGCTTTTATGTCCACCGGATGAATCTTTGTCCATTTCTATACCATGTAAAGGTATCGCATTCCGGATTAAATTCCTTTACAAGCATGAGCGTGAGATTTGTTAATTGTTTAGCTATTGATATGCCTGGAAATTATTTTCTCAACATTCTCATAGTTATTCCTGGACATGTGCGGCGAGTGTTGGCACATCCATCCATGCGAAGTATCCAAATGCTTCTGGGTGCATAGTACAAGAACTCAAATTGGAGGTAAAAGCACATCCTCTCAAGCCTTGTGCTTAAGCCCAATTGTGAATGAAGTTTCTAGCACTATTTGTACAAGAAAATACTCAATCATGTGCAGGTTTGTTACTAGCGTGCACATATTGCATAGTCGTGGTCCTCAGTACATTTTCTGACCGCAATGGCAATTATTTTACTTGCCATGTATAGTTCTTAGTCTTTCATAAGGTATTTTATTGGATGGAAATTGAGGCCTGGTCTTTCTCTTTTCAATTGAAAAATAACAAGTATCGAGACAGAACTTCTTTGAACTTTTAATTGCGTACCTTGTAGAACTTCACCATACGACAAAAAAAAAGCGAGTGTAAGATAACCTGGTCCAAACTGGAATATCATTATGTTTAGCCAATAATTCGCTGTATATTTGCAGAAGAAATTTTTTGCCACTCTTGCTTATGTCTTTCGTTTGATTCATTTCCTTCAGATGTTTGATGCTTATGGAAATCATGCTTTGAAGGGCTCTGAAGTTCTTTTGAAGGTTGAGGGATTTTCCCTTAAAGATCAGATGGGTAAAAAGCACAAGGTGATGTGCTTTCCCAGATTCCCCGTGGTGCTATTGTGTAAATTCTGTAATTAATTATTTGTTCTCTTATTCTATGTTTGGGAGATGAAGGAAAATGGGGGAAATGAAAATTTGGGCGGAAAGTGGGTAGGTAAGAATTCAGATTTTGTGAGAGTTTGGAAGGAAAATTCAAAGTTTTGTTTAGTTACACCTAAATTTTCTTCCCTCCACTCTCCCAGACAAAGCTTCAAAGATGGCCTTTGTTGACACCGATTCAGCATGTTAGTCAGGGCATTTATCTTTCCATAGTTGCATAGGTGCATGAGAGCGTTTAACTGAAGCAACAGGAACTTTGTGGTGATTTTGCTCCCACATTTACCTACATTTCTGTTGTTATTATTGGGAATGACCCTGCTGGCATTTTAGATATAGGGCATAAACTGTTCAAGCGATGAAATAGCATGTCGGTGGCCCAAAAAGATTTGGCGCATTGTAGAGGTGTATTGTGTATTCATACCATATTTGGAACAGCATATGCATTGCTGATGGTTTAGCCTCTGTCGAAAATTATTTAAGAGAAGGAATAAATTCCTTGTTCAGGTGGATCGTGATGGATTTGTTCATCTCAGTGGCATGTTGAAAGTTACTGCAGGTTACAATCAAAATGGTATGAACCTTGAGTTTGTAGCTTGGACTTTTACTTTGATCTCTTCAAACGTTTTCTGGGTAATCTTTAGTTGAAGGAAACTGTGTTTACAAAAGAACATCAAGTAAAGTGGAGTAGAGTATAGCTCAAATTCTTGCAATAACTTTCACAAGCTATATCTAAATTTAATGAACATGGTAGAGTGATCATGTATTCACCATTTAGGGGGCAGGTGGTATGCTAAGACTTACTTTCAGGCATATTTCCTTCTCTTTTTGCAGTTTTGTAGCTCAGCTCATTATTACATATTGATTTGCTGATTGAGCCTCCAACCAAGAATGCTACTACTAGGCCTATGGCCATTCGAAAATGCGGCCCATTCATGGTCTTAATTATAATCCCAACCTTCTACCATTAAAATCACTTCGTAAACTATTATGGGATTCATCATCGATAGGGCATTTTCTTTTCTACGCAAAGCTCATTAATCTCTTGAAAATTGCTAAATTTTGATTATCACAACTAACTTCTTAGTTCCTACATTGCCATTAAATCAATGCAGTTTATTTTGAACCAAGGGTGGACTTATCACTCTCAATATAATAAAGAAAGTTACAAGAAGCAAATAACTCAGAAATTCTATAGTAAAAGAAAAACATACTCAGCCTATCATTATTACCTTTTATTACTGAAAAGTTTCATCCTTATTCTAAACTAATCTATACCTGTTTTTATTCTTTCAAATTAATTCCTTTTCCTTGATGAGGGTTAAAAAAATCCTGCTAGTATAAACCTAAAACTCGTTCATTTTTTTTTTTTTTTTTTTTTGGAAATTTTCGTTTATCTCTTGATGAAATTACTTTAACCTTGCTTGAATTGGGAATGGGAAGAATTTAGCGATTATGTAAAACATAAGAAACATTAGAGGTAGCATCATCGACACATATTGATGTTTACTGTAATCACAACAAAGTTTGAGTTTCAATTTACCATAATACAACTAGTAGACTCGATGAATCAATATTTTAAAATAATTACATTGAGTCACCTTTTATTTCTTCAACTTATGAATTGACCATACAGTTTATTCAATTAGTATAGTTTACACTCCAGGTCGATCAACTTTAGTTATTCATTGTAGCGTTGATCGATTGAAGCTTAACACGACACCTATAAACAAAGATTTGGGTACTCCCAATTTATGAGGTAAATAAGAGTCCTTTTTCTTGGAGTGCAGGCTTTCTGCAGTGTGGACTCAAAATCACACAGTTTTATTTAAAAGGTGTTTTATTTTAATCTTGCTTCTGGGACATATCAGTTGATGATATTTATTGCTAGGAACTAAAATTATGGTGTTTGTATTTCATGTTCACACAGCATCTATCATAATAATTTTGCGAAAGATTTAATATGGAGTCAGTAATCAGATTTGTGGGTAGGGAGAAGAGTAAGGATCTGAGAATGTAATGTTCCCTTAATAATAGTGATTCCAAATCTTTTGTCAAAGTCTATATTTCTGTATGTGTAAGAAAGTGTTCTCATAATTTTAAACTATTATAATAAGGATTAGAAGTACCAGGCATCTAGAAAAGGTGCAATTTCTTTACCAACAACTATCTATTTCGTTAAGTTCATTGGAGGGTATGAATTTACATTTCACTATATTGAAGGAAACTCCAATAGATTTTATATGGTCATCACGTAGCAGCTGTGCTGAAAGTGAAGCTTCAATATTTGTACTATCAAGTGTTTTAAGTTTCAAACTTATAGCAACTACTGACTGTCTGGGGATAACTACATTCATTACCTGCATACAGTATCGCTGTCTGTTACAACCGGCGGTGAAGAAATATTCAAGGAAGAGCTCCAAACAGAAAAAAGGGAGCTCAGAGTTGCAGAACCAGTTAGTATAGTCTTCTGCTTCTAGTTGCACAATGATTTCAATTTCAGAAACTTGTTTTAATGTTGGCATGATTTACAGGTGCCTCAGCTTTGTGCGGCTGGTTCCCAACTAGAGAATTTCGTCTTCAAAATTGTGGATACAGAGGGTAATCTCGATGAGAATATCCACAATGATGAGGAAAATGGCCATTTTCATACACTTTCCATAAAACTGGACTCATCCGTTACAAAAACAACCACTTTATATGCTTTCCAAAAGGGGCGATGCACTATTCCTTCACTTACTGTCCCTCGAGATGCTGGTTGCTTTAGCTTCTCTGCTGTTCATTTCGTCACCGAGAGTTATCTTTGAGCATCAAGGTCGGAACGTTTTATTTCTGGTAATGTGTTGGTAATTTGCAGTGGTACATTTACTGAACTTGATTTGTATACGCAGATTGGCATTCAGCCTTCTTCAGATTTGCAGCATGAGATTCAAACCTTATGTCCAAATACGAATATAATGATGCTACAGGACAAATCAACCCCTAATAATATAGGGAATGTACTTTCCATCATCAAGAATGAGGTATTGTGTTAGATCTTTATTGCACATTACATCCCTCTCATAAATCTGGTTATTTGTGGTTTGTAAATTCCTATTGTAATCTTGAAGTCGTAACTATTCTTTAAGTACCTGGCTTTAAGATTCTAAATTTAAGCTTCTCATGTTCTAATGAGGTCAGTCGAAGCTAATGCCCATCATCCTCACATACTTATATGGTCAGTTGTGCCTTGTGACTTACAATTACTGCTCCTCACTGGTTCTTGAGGAAACTGCTTTGTGCATTGAACATCGGGAAAGGGTAAATTCCTATTGTAATCTTGAAGTCGTAATTATTCTTTAAGTACCTGGCTTTAAGATTCTAAATTTAAGCTTCTTTCATGTTCTAATGAGGTCAGTTAGTTGCAGCTAATGCCCATCATTCTCACATACTTATGTGGTCAGTTGTGCCTTGTGACTTACACTTACTGCCTCTCACAGGTTCTTGAGGAAACTGGTTCGCGCATTGAACATCGGGAAAGGGTACTGAAGTTGCTGCGTGACCGGAAGGTTGAAATAGAGCAATCTTTGGTGGAGTTAGGAGGTGATTTGTCTTGGTTAATTCTATTACTGAATAATAATTGGTTTTTATAAATGCATGCAACACTGTTTTGCAATGATGCGCATTTCTTTGTCCTTGTGGTCTTGTCAATATCACTGACCTATGGCTACTTAGTTTGGGAAGTTTAAAGAATATAAATCCATGTTTTGATTGTCATATTATGACTCTCTCATCATATTATCATCTTTGTCTCTAGATGAAGAAATGTGATGCTTTTTGAAAAAACGATTTGCCATTTACTCCAACATACAATATATATAGATCCGAATCAAGTTAGGACGAAAATGATTGCTCAGTTAATGGTTGATTTTCACCAAAATCACCTGGGGTGCGATTATTCACTTTCCCTAGCAAATCCAGTTGTGACAAGTAGGACCTACATCACTAAGTTAGGTCTATGTGGATGACCAACTTTTGCAGTTTATGCAGGGCCTTCCCCTTTGAACATTGTGGACTGCTTTTTCGCCAAAGAGGAAATGACAGACATGATAGAAAACAGAGATGGCTCGGCGGCTTCCATTCTCTGTGAACTGATCAGAAATTTTGCTTCAGAACGACCACATGGAGGATCTAGAGATGGCATCATTGGTGTGGTTGCACTTCTTGGAACAATTTGCAATATTGAGCTTAGCAGGTAAACTATCACTGACCCTTCTATTTGACCCACTTGTTCAATGTTGCGAATACCCTTTTCACCTTTTAGACAAATTGATACTTAGAGCTGCATTTTCCATTTTGGAGGATCTTAGCCAAGTATCTGGGTGAAGATCAAATGCTCGGGATCGTGTGCACAAACTCCGAGACGGCATTTAGTCTCGAGACATATGACAAAAACGGAGAAGTTGATCTCCAAAATGCTGTTTATGCAAAAGCAGCTGAACTTGGCAAGTCTATTAGTGGTGAATTTCATGTCATATGTCTTGAGGAAATAAGGTAAATAAGTGGTATTTTTATAATTTTATAGCATTTACTGTTATGGAAGATCATATTCCTTGACCAACTTAATCGAGTTCTTGAAAGCATTTCCTCATTCATTTGCAATAAACCTTTGGTAGCCCATACAGAGGAGAGATTGAAGGCTGCGATCCTCAAAGGAAACTGGCTTTTCCTCATCCTACCTTACCTAGTGGAGAAATCCCTCCAGGCTTCATGGGATATGCAGTTAACATGGTCGACATAGACTTTGATCATTTGGCAACAAGAACAACTGAAGGCCTTGGTCTACGAGAAACACTATTTTATCGGCTTTTTGGCAAGTTGCAGGTTTATGACACCAGAGAACACATGAAGCAGGCCTCTGTCTGCATAGATCACGGTGCTGTATCACTGGATGGTGGAATAATACGAGAGGACGGCTTGATTTCTCTAGGCTTCTGGTATCTCCGTTTCTCCCTCCAATTTTCCAGATGTCGTTAGTAACTATAAAATTTCTGTGACTAGGGTCTGACCTAACTGAAATTAAAAAAGAACAGGAAGTTGGTTGCTATTCCTGATAGTCACTGATCAAGCTAAATATTCTTCTTTGCATTTTCTTTGAGATCGAGAAAAGGTAGAGAGACATTTTAGATGCGTAGTCAGTCATTCTTCAAATTGATCAAGGAAGTTGTTTCTTTGCTGTAAAAGCTGTTGCGGTAGCAAGAATAGCCTGTGGGTTGTTTTTCTATTTGTTTCATAATCTTAAGCAAGTTTCACAACACCATACTATTACACATGCTCTGTTGATTATTACGGCTCCTGAGTTCTCGGTTGACCTGATTGCTAGTTCATGTTTAAGGAAGGATATCTCCATTAACTGCTATGAGTGACCTGGTTTACCATTTTGCCTCTTCAGGAAGCCAGACATAATCTTTCCTGTTGTCACATCTGAAATTCATATAAATACTTTGCCGGAGAGTACACAAGTAGGAATGCAGATTGCAGAGGCTATGTCGGAGTTGAGAGTGACCCTATGCAAGATACGTAAGATTACAAGAGCTTGCGAGGAAGATAAGCGGCAATTTTTGGGGAAGACTAAGGACTTTGTCAGTAATGGACACAGCCGAGGCTTTAATGAAAAATCACTGTCCGAAGGTGGAATTCTGCCCGGATAATTATGTCTACCCCACCATTTCCTCGTGAATTATTTCAAGTTTTATATTTCCAGCCTTGGAAACATGGGATAATTGTCTATGCCGAGAACGAGAGAATCACTGAGTGTGTTTTTTGCAGCTACCATTTTTTTGGAATTGAAACTGTTACCGTAAGTTGAACATTTTTGTCCTCTTTGTTGGATTGATGTTCCGGAATCATTAGTCAAGAGGCATCGCTTCATCTATCTATCCTCCTGAATCGTAAGTTTCAAAAGCAATGCCAATAGGGTACATCGGATTGTGGAGAGGCCAAAGTGAAGGAGTGAACGGAGACATGGAAAAGGGAGCAACTGAGGGAGTGCAGAGAAAAGAAACCTTTGGCGACGTCACGAGAAAAAAAAGTTTTGTTTTTTTCTAGCACACTTATAATCTTCAAAATTACGTGAGTATCGCTATTTTTTCTCGAATGTCTTTGTTGAAATCTTATTGATATCAAAGTTAGTAAAATAATGCACATCCTGTTGTATTATGCATTTTGATTGTAGTATAAAACCGTTGTCAATTTTGTGCCCTAAATTTGATTTCAAGGTAATAATTAGGTTCGGAAAAATTAAAGTGAATTAATATATAATTGGATTTGATCAAGTCCAACTATATGAATAGATTGATTGTAAAATACAAAAGGAAAAGGTATTCTTACATGAAAAAGAAAGAATATCTTTGATTAGATTTAAAGTAAAACAAAAAAGTAGGAGAAAAAGAAAAAGAAAAAGAAAAAAAGAAACAGAAATTTTATAAAAAGAATAAACCGGACCTAGGCGGGGCTTCACGGTGGCCGGAGGTGAGCTGGACGGCTCCGGCGGAGCTCCACCAGATCTGAAATGGCCGCTGGAACAGAGGAGAAGAACCAGCGATTCGGCTTGCTGGAAACGGGCAAAGCGGGGCTTCGGCGGTCCAGGCGGTGGTTCCGGTTGCTGCACGGCGGCGAGACGGTGGTCCAGCAGCTAGCTGGCTGCTCTGTCGTCTTCCCAGATCTGCTGGGTTTCGAACAACACAAGGAAGAAGGGGAAGAAACCGACACCAGCAGAAGGGGAAGAGAGGGGCGGAGCTGCGTGCGGCTGGACGAGCGACGGTCTCCGGTGGCTTGCGGTGGCGTTCTGGCGTGAGGCGTGCGACGATGGGGCTGCTCGGCGGTTCTTCTGGTCTGCTGAGGTCTCGCACAGCAGGGAGAGAAGGAGAGAAGTGACGGAAGAGAGAAGGGGAGGAAGAAGAAGACCGGTTCTCTCTCTCTCTCTCTCTCTCTCTCTTTTTCTTTCTCTTTCTCTCTCTCTTTCCACCACACCTCATGGATGATGTCACAATCCACTCACCCAATCCTCCACAACCTCTCTCCATGATTGGCGTAATTTCATTTTCCGCAGTCACTCCCAGACACTTAATTTAATCAATTCTCAATCAATTCCATTCAATCGTTTCAATTAAATTAACCCATGTGTCCTCGACCTTCTCACGACATTTCCCATCAACGATCCAATTCAGATCCCGAAGATTCGATTAAACGGCCTCTGAGCCTCCCTAACATAAACGGCCTTTTTTTGCTTTTCGCCAAAAATCTCGGTTTGCCAGAAAAATCTTTCCGGAGATGAGTCGACATTCCTAAATGGTGTGACTACGTAACTTCCATTTCGTAATCGGGTTCAATTTCACGGTTAAATTCAATCCGACGCGACTAAAGGCGTCTGTCCCAATCCACTGTTAGCTTTTAGGAATTTTCGTGGCAATTGACTCCGTAGTTGATTATTCTCAAGCCACAAAGTGCATCTTCATATTCTTAGCCACTCTCGATTGTCGTAGAAATCGGAGTTTCAATACTGGGACACTTTAATACGGTGTCTGCAAAACGATAGAGAAATCCAACCCAATTAGCGGTTAAGGGGACCTATCCCGTCACCCACTTGGGCCGGGCCCTCGGCCCATGACAAAACTTTTTCAGGTTGGGTCACATAGGCTCAAATTTAAAAAAAAAAACTTTTCGCCGGAATAGGCTCAAATTAAAAAAATAAAATTCGCCTACGTTGAATGTACGGTCTTTAATAAAGAAAATTCAATACCGGCTTCAACAATATGTGCTGACCCAAAAGAATTTCCAACAATTATCATGGTTGATATCTAAGGAATGAACACCCGTATAATTAGCAAATTCAAATGAACGAACACCTTAGTTATGTGAGAAATAGAATGCAAAGAGATGATTATCGAGAATGAAAACATGTCTCAAAGACATGCCGCAATGTGGAAAAGCTCGATACATAATAAATTTCACAGGAAAATGTTCATCAAATAGACATCATCAAAGGTAATCATTATCATTAAGATGTTGTAGAGTAGAGAAAAGGTATCAATGCCCAAGCGTACTTCTCAATTTTGGGCTTTACCTGACCACCTCTCGATGGATAACTTTATAAACGTAGTATAACTCACACTATATTTTTTCTGAGTCAACATTTCAATAATCAAAAGTGAATGTTTATATGGAAGCCAAAACTCTGGCACCAAAAAAGGAAAGAGGAGAAAAGGAGACAAATGGGGTTGAATGCCGGCTATTTATAGGCACATTGCCGCAGTTTATCTTCACTGGCTTCCAAAGATTGGTGGTGTGGTGGCATGGTATGCGTTGGTCCCATCCAGAATTGAAGGACTTGTATTCCTTGAATTCACCATGGTTTGAGTTTGGATGCCATTCCACGACTAGCGCTTCCCTGTCTTGTCCTGAATATTTGATGTACTTGCCGTGTATGGAAGCTCTTGTATGGTCTTCAAAACTTCGACAACTTCACTCATCCAGGGAAGCTCTTGTATGGTCTTCAAAACTTCGACAACTTCACTCATCCAGGGACGAGCATCCGGATCCAATTCAAGGCAGCGAACAGCCAACTGCAAAGCAATCTGGGCACCCTTTTCTGAGAATTGATTTTCAAGCCTTGAATCTATCAATTCGTGCAAACTTCCTTTCTCTTCCAGATATGACCGAACGTAGTTAACAATGTAAGGTTCATCAAAGATAATGGCTTTTCTTCCGGTCAGGATTTCCAAAAGAACCACGCCAAAACCATAAACATCACTCTTTACTGAGATGTGCCCTGCAATAATATATGTGCAGTCACTAGTCAGGAATACCTAAAATAAGTACTAGTCGGTCCTATTTGGATATAAATACAATCCATAAAGTACCCACAAATATCTCAACCACCTCAAGCAACCTAAAACAGGTAAGTTTGAAATAATAACTTTATTCTCTGTCCTTCCATCGCTCCTTTTTTTCTTATGATAATACTAGTTAAGCACCCCGGGCATTGCTGTGGATGAATAGCTATTCAGTATTAGTGAAATTATCAAAGCAATTAGTGGAATAGAAGTGTACTAAAGCCCAAATTGTGATATTATCGAAGATGGCAATTCCAAAATAAAATATTGAATCTCGTCATCATAATATATTTTCATTCATGGACTGTCATGTCAAGGTATTTGCTTCTGCGAAGTAGTAATTTATAGCATGATAAATATGAACTGACTAATTAATCTATCCATTCAAAATGATGCCATTTATTAGAAACTATCAAGTCATAATCATTAAAATTAACGATAACATAGTGAATGATTCTCAATGCATTGCCTTCATTGAAATTCATAAGAACGTATGCCAAAAAAAAAAAAAGAGAGAGAGAGAAAAAAGTTTCGACTCTTAATCAATAGATGAATAAGATAAAATCACCGCCTTTTTAATGATTTCAACGTAAAATTATGCTACTCTCAAATGAAAATAGGAAAGTAAAACAAAAAAATACACAAATCATGATTACTACAATTAGCCCTAAACCACGCAAAACAAAGGAACATATATTACCTAGTTTTAAAGTTAAAAATGCTACTCATAAATGATAATGAATACATTTTTCGTTGGCTAATTATTTCAAGAGATACAAACGATCATTTTAGGAAAATATTTTACAAATCAACTGCCCTTTTATTTAAAGTTAAATGTGCTGCTTGTAAATGACAAATAGGAAATTATAATGAGAATAAACACAAATCATGATCTACCGCATGTAGCCCTAAAGCACATGAAACAAAGAAACAAATAATACCTGGTACGGATTTACGTGTTTCGGTAATTATCTATTGCTTGTAGGACGGAAGACTACCACATTAACTGGCTACTCTAAGAAATCTAGATACTCCTTTATGAACCAGGAAACCTTCAGACATGTAGCGTTGAAGCACATAAAAACTCATAGAGAAAGAATTTTAATTATGAATCAGTGTTTCTGTAATTACTGGTTGTGCATCCTATCAAAAAGTACCATGGATTAATCGGGTGTTCGAAGGGCATTGCAGACATTCGGTCGTTAATTGAAAAGAATAATATAAACCAAAGACCAAAAAAAAAAAAAAAAAAAAAACTCACTTGCCAGCAATGCATGATTAACATGGATTATGAACTCGCCTAATATGCACCCCCAAGATTCAATTTTCATGCACTTGTAATCAGTACTTATCATTCCCAAAGCCTGCGCATACCACATAAAGTAAATCTAGATCACCTAGGAATGCTAACTCGCGAGGGTCCAGCAAACTTTACAGGTTCCTCCCGGGCAAAAAAAAAATGAGAAAGACACCAGACATTACACTCAGAGGAAACGACAGTTGAGAGATGCCTCCAACAAAGAAAAGGACTGCGGGTAGCGAGCACCAATCAGTCATTCCACAAGCTACACTGCGCGTAATGTTCCAGAAGTTCAAGCAAGAAATGTGCAATATATTCCATCCAATGATTAGATATCTGGTGGACTGAAAGTGAGGCAATAACATCATTTGGGAGACCACATGCAGGACTATAGCAGAAAAAAGTAACTTAACATAATGTGCAAGAGCTACAGCTGATCATACCATTCCTGCAAATCGTGACAATATATGAGGACAGAGCAGAGACAGGATGCACAAAGAGAAAATTAGGTTATATCAGTATATGACCGTCCCCCTAATTTTCTTGTCTTTAGTCACGATTGATATCTACCTAATTCAATTCAGTTCTTTGTCAAAATTGGTGCACATGTTGTGAATGAGATGTGTAGATTGGGGCTGTTCTCTTCTTTTCTATGCCAGAGGATAATTTGACACGTCATAAATCTTACTCAACCACTTTTGTGCAGGTTATTTGGACATCTCTCATCCACAGATTGCTCGTAGAAACATACACATACCAGTCGACCAGGATTCCGGGGCAATATAGCCCATTGTCCCCGCGACAGGGCCGGAGTGAGAGTCATCTTTCTCGAGGACAATTGCTAAGTCAAAACCAGCAAGCTTGGCATTGTAGTCCTAAAAAAGACGAATGATGAAAAAGTCAAACATCGTGATTAAAAAGGAAAAAAATGTCACCACAGCTTTTGCTACATACGGCATCTAATAGGATCTTGGAAGGTTTAAAATTACGAAATATCACTGGCGGTTCTGTCTCCCCATGAAGAAAAGCGAGAATCTTCGCAGCATCCAGCGCTATTTTCGTCCTGGTAGACCAAGGGAGAGCCAATCCCGCTACACAGCCCACAAAAGAACAGAAGAATTAACTAATAAAATATTCGTCATCACAGATAAATCAATTCCCTTTCTGAAGCCATCATGTAGTTTGGTAAAAATCATACCAACTTTGTTAAATAACTGCTGAGAATGAGTAGGCAGGGCAAAAATATGGTAGAAACTACAGCAGGATTCCCTTTCTTTTCTTGTGGAAATGAAAATAATGATTATGCAAAGGATATGCCCTACTATTAAAAACATCTACTGTCTTTCGAGAGTTGTTCAATCGGCAAGCATGTCCCTTCCATTAAATATTATTACTAGCATACTTGCGAGCTTTGTACTGAGTTTCATCCTCGATATGGTGCAGCGCTGGTGTTCTTTCGCCTAAATGACCAAGTTAGAGAGAATTAAGTCTCAGGATTCCCTGAGATGTACTACTGAGAGACAAAGATGATAAAACGATACTAAAATCACTCACGGATGAAGCTGCTAGAAAGTGACATTTCATGACCATATCACATGATCTTCCGCTATTTCTTTCCTTTTTTGTTTTTTGTTTTTTACTGGCATCGAAAAAAAAAAAAGAACTATAATGTCCTCTGTGTATATGATAACATTGAAAGTCTCTGGAATTGCATCCCTTTGGTCGGTGGCACCAACATCAAAAAAGCAATTTACATAAAAACATTTCAGGCAGAAGAACATTCAACAGAGTATGAGCATTGAAGAATTATCTAGAAAATTATGGTTCCGAACCCTACAATCTTCTGGAAAGACGTCCACAATAAGGAGAAGTAACATTTTTCTCCTTAAAATTATTATCCAGATTTTAGTAGCAATCAAATAGTTTTCTTGGGAGACATGACTTCCATATCCATACAGGTGGGTCGTTTTACTGTGAGTACTTATATAGTACGAACATAATGTAGGACATGTCATTAAGGGCACCAAGCACATGTTAAAGGACAAGTGCGCATACTTTCAAAGAGGTGATTGTCCAAGCTCCCTCGTTGCATATACTCATATATAAGCAGCCCTTGGTTGCCTTCCACGCAATATCCAATTAACTTTACCAAATTTGGATGCACTAGAGGACGAAGAATACTCACTTCAGCCTGGCACGTGGAAAGTGCAACAGTTCAAAAGTCATACTAACTGTCAAACATGCATTAATCCAGAAAGAAAAGATCATCACACGAGATATTACCAGCCATTCTTCGTGAGCCGGCTGCCCATGACGCTCGAAAATCTTAACAGCGACAGTCAGCCCAGTGCCAGGCCTCGCAGGAGCAGTCCCATTTTCTTCAATCCAACCCTTAAAGACTCGGCCAAAACCGCTTTGACCGAGCAGACCCTCGGGACTAAAGTTTCTTGTAGCTAACTTAAGATCCTCTAATGAAAAATTCCGCAGCTGAATAGTGACTTTAACTACCTCATTCGTAAATCCACGTACAGAGTCAGAACCACCTTTACCAAGAGGACTTGCAGCGCTAAATTTTCTAGCAGCTAACTTAAGATCATTAAATTTAAATTTCCGCAGCCAAGAAGCAACTTTAGGTTCCCTTTTGAGTTTAGAAGTTGAACTGTCTGCCTTAACAGTGGTTGTAGACGAAACCACAGTAGGAGCAGGCTGCTCTCTGCTTGCATCATTTGGAATGCTTTGTGCTGCTCAAATACGAAATTAGCATATCAGACGAAACAAATGACCATCGATTTGGGTCACATTGGGGAACAACAAACACCAAGCCACTTCATCTAAACAGGAATTAAAAGATGAATCAACTAATCTGCCAGTCGGCCTAGCGACTGTTTCTTTTCCAATTGAAGAAAGTATCCGGTCCTGAATAGGGAAGGGTATGTTGCCACCAAGGTGGATATTTGTGGTTTACAAGAGAAAACTATGATAACGTCTTCAACTTGCAATCAAGGCGATGGAAAAAGGTAAGCAGCAATAAATCTACCTGATCTCTTGATATAGACTAAAATAATTCTATGCAATCAATCTCTGACGTACTTTGCTCACTTCTTGTGATATCACACCCTCAACCGACTCTAGATCTGTCACAAACTTATTTCTTCCTATGAGATACATCGCTATCGTCACCCAGATGACCTACAACACACCATAATTGTTAGTCACTTCCCAAACCAACTCTGCCAATAAAAAATCTCTGGGAACAGAGAGCACTCCTAAGGACAAAGGCAATTAACTCCAACTTGACAAGCGTTACTGGGGCAAATGCATAACCCATCAAAACTCAAAATCAGAATTAGACTATAAATCCACAATAAGAAGCTACATATAATAGTAAAATATGCCACTTTGCTTCTTTTGGGGTTTATAATGGTCCTATGGTCTGCATCCACTTAGTACTTAAAACTTTCAGATTGGGCTTTTAATTTGGTACTAGTGCCAACTCTCAATTTTCCATGCCCCATTTATCATTTCATTTTGAGTGAGGTATTTTCTCTATAGTTCATTTTGAGTGAGGTATTTTCTCTATCTTATTCCTAAAGTGCATTAATCATATGATTTATCCAGGTTTGCACATGAAATGGAATATTAGATTATCAAACATCACTTGTTTACAGAGCTTAGGATAACCTTCGTTTTAAGTAGCGGCACATAGCAATCAGCAAGAGTGAAATTCACACCAACAGCGGGCGCTATTGGCCCTATTGTGGTGATAACAGCTCTAATAAGGTTGATATGCCTGCATCTGTGATTGTAGCAATGCAAACGGTAACACAATTTGAAAATTTTATATACGTGTAGTCTCTCTCGCCTTAGTAGCTTAAGCCTTTGGCTGGACTTTGTAACATAAACCAAACATTAAGTTTCATTCTTTCATTCTTACACCAGACACAAGCAGAATAAACAAAAAGATCTTCTTTCCAGATAAAATAAACCTCCAACAAACACAAGCAGAATATCATGATGACAAGTACGGTATTTCCACAGAATGTAAAACAGGAATTTCGATCACTATTCACAATTGACATTGATAATAACTCCCTAAGCAATGAAGAACCACCAAAAAATAGTAACTAAGCCAGCTATTGTTACGTCACTCTACAAGCTTGAAGCACATTTACAGTGGCAAAAATAAACTAGCAATCCAAATCAGTGCACACTAATGATGTGTCAATATTTAATTTTGTACACTGAAATATAATATGTATCAAAAGAAGTCATAGTTCTGAAGATAACAGTAGGACGGCCAGAGTTATGTAGAGTTAGCTGTCACTGCCTCATTCATACACATTTCAAGGGCAATTGATCATATATCCAATTTGAAAGAAGATAAGATTTCATTCAGATATGTGTTAACTTTCCAATTTTCTCTTCATTAAGGCTGGGCCCTCTTTTAACTTATTCAACCAAATATATTAAATGAAAGGGAAATAAAATGACAGCCATCATCTCAACAGAACAATGCTCTCCGCTGATAATTACTCTTACCTTTAGTCCCTGTCAGATGATTGCAACAGATTGATGGACTCTTGAGATTTGGACAATCGATAATGCTCATTCGTTCCAAGTTTGGTGCAATGCGTAAGCCACTGGAAATGCTAATGAGCTCTGGCAATGAGAATAGGGATATCCTTTTCATGTTGGCGAGAAAGTAAGTACTGTCGTCAATAGGAGTATCTTCACGCGTCACTAAACTTGAGACATGTGGGCAGTCTTCGACTTTGAGCTCTTCTAAGCTATCAAGGTTTTTCAGTAGGTCAGGTGTAAATATGGTAGTCAACTGAGGGCATGTGACTAAGGCCAAGCATTTAAGATGAGACAAGGATCCTCGACACGGCAGCCCCTCATAAATGCACCTCAAACTCTTCATATGATATACATAGAGATATTCAAGTGATTTGAGAAACCTCATGTCATCCTCCCATGTTTCTAATGCAATTTCACTTCTATTGGCCTCATCATACACATTAGTTCCATCAACAATAACCCGAATCTCATTACACTCCCCAATTATGCAGCATTTCAGTTGCTCCATGTTCGCAATCCCAAAATCAGATAGCTTAGTGACATCCATATGGCGGTCTAAGAAAAATGCAGTAGCATGCCGAAGGATCTTCTGGATATCTATAGGCACCCCGACACCATTTACATATTTGAGGGATCTATCCCAGCGTTCTATTTCAAACTCAAGATCCACCGGGAGACAAGACATGATGCGTTCATCATGACTGCCAACAATGAATTTGAAATGTGACAACAATCTACAC